>CATIWM010099427.1:0-34528 GCA_949671775.1 Mallotus repandus | reverse complement strand
AATTTAGCCACTCATGTTAATTAAAAGAGAAAGAGATGGAAATGAAGAAGAAAAGAAATTAAACATAATCATTAAAATAAATATGCAACAATTGAAAAAGAGAAAACCCCCTGTTCAATGGAAGACTTATTGTTCTTCAATCTTTATTCTCAATCTCCAAGCACGGTCGTGTGACCTGATTGCTTGTGAAAATGTGGCGACGCTAGGCGCACGGCCGTGTGCCTTTTTGGCACGGCCGTGCAAGTAACTTTTTTCAGCACTACATCTTCTTGCACCATTCTGGACATTCTTGACTCCCATGCAACTTTCTCCATTGTCCTTTATTTCCTAAATGCATAAAAATTAATTAAAAATAAATGAAATAATCCTAAAAATAAATAAACATGCAAATCATGCAAAAAGTGCTTAATTGAAGAAAAACTAAACAAAAGAAACATAAACGTAACTGAATTTACACCTAAACCTAATGCTTCGAGTGCTCAAAACAGTGCATTTTTCACACTCATCAGGGTTTTTAAATATTATAGCTACTGCTATTAAGTTGTGTAGTATTTATATGTGTGTAACAATGAATTGAATTTATGTTTGCAGTAATGTATTAAGTTTATATTTGCAGTAACGCATTGAATTTTTGTTTGAAGTACTGTATTGAATTTTTGTTTGCAATACTGTATTGAATTTATGTTTGTAGTAAAGTAATAAATCTGCATTTAGGTACATAATTTAATTTCAATTACTAAAATATGCATTAATTTTTTTTAATTTATTAAAAATAGCGACGGATTTCCGAAATCTGTCGCTAAAACTGCTGTTTCTTGTAGTGTATATAATATAAAAAATTAAATAGAATATAATAAATTATTATATCATTACTCTATCAAATTTGTAAAATTAGATTATTTTTTAGATAAAAATATTGAAATAGTATTGTATAATTATTTAACTAAAAATTTATTAAAATTATAATAAATTAGTATGTTGTAATGTCACTCTATGAACATTAAAAAATTAGATTGCCACTAAATAAAAGAGAATAAATTTTCTTTAAAAAAACATTTAGAATTTTTAAAAATAAACAAGCATATATATAGAAACATGAGAGCAACCATCAAATAAGAGAGCCTTATAACCATCACACCAGAAGTTTGATTGCTTTTACAGAGGTTGTTAGCACAATTAATTAATTCTCAGAAAAGACTGAGCGTAAGGTTAGCCCCCAAACCTATTGGAGTTACCATCACATTTTACATAGAAATAGTGTATATATATATATATATATATATAACATTGTTGTTATCAATATTATCATACCAATATTGTCATTCATCCCATCCCATCTTATATATTCTACTACTAATGTGGAAAACACTCATAAATTAAATGTTGATTATGTTGCACCAAACTATAAATTTAGTAGTCAGGTAACATCATATCTATATTACGTTATAACATTTCTCCAAATTATGTTATATTTTTTACAATTTATTATTTTCTATTGAAGCATCTCAAAGCACACCAACTTTTATAAATAACATGGAAATGCCGAGTCATTCGCAAAGGAAAAATGTCCCTATTTTTTCAGAGTGGCAATGCTAGATGCATCAATAATAGTTCTTGCTACATCAACTGTAGGTGGTGCATCAAGAGTCGCATCTAGTGGAAATGTAATCAATGCTTTTTATTGATGTCTTGATGTATTAATGAGGTTCTTTAACTAAAATGATGTTTGCTGATGTTGATTAATGTATTTTATTTCTTCAACATTCAACGAGTGGTATTACAATTGAAATAAAGGTGGGTAATGATCTTGGAATAGGCAATGTTAGGACTCCAAGTGTTGAAGGTACAGATGTTAGCAGCACCAGAGGTGCTGGCATGGCTAAAGGTGTTTGGGGTAGGGGTATTGATAAGTTTGGAGGTGGTGGCAATATATCTTGAAGGGATAGAGGTGTAGGTGGTGAAAATATATCTGGAAGGGGTAGAAGTGTAGGGGTTGATGCAGTTATAGCTTTAAGATTATTTATTATTGATATTACATTAAATGAAACAAATTCAGCTATGCGATACATAGCTCCAACTTATTATTCTGAGGCAAAGAGAGTTAAATGTGGTTATAAAGTATTAGTAATGGACAATGGGATGATTATGGAGAATGGTTTATTGTAAATGAGCATATCAAATACCTCAAGCTCCCTGTGGCTATAGGTCGATCCAAGAAACAACTCTTTAAAGTTATATTGGACAAGATTAGGAAAAATCTAAATAATTGGAACGAGAGTTTATTATCAATTGCAAGAAAAGAGATTTTAATAAAGTCTGTAGCACAAGCTATTCCAATATACAATATGAGTTGCTTTAAGACGCTGGTGCAAATTTGTTAAGAAATAAATTATGATTACAATTTTTTTGTGGGAGTAAAAGCAAAAGGAACACAAGATTCATTGATTTGCATGGTCAACTCTATGCTCTCCAAAAGCATAAGGTGGTTTAGGTTTTAGGGATTTTCAAAATTTTAAATTAATAATGCTAAGCAAGCAAGTGTGGAGGCTGATTTATTAGAGTCGCTCTTAGCTTACTCTTTAAAAGCTAGATATTATCATAGAGCTTTGGTGTTGGAGGCCATAGTAGGTTATAATCCAAGTTTAGTATGGAGAAGTATAGTGGAAGCCAAACGATTAGTTCTTCAGGGGTTTGGTGGAAAGTGGGAAATGGTAAAGCAGTTCAAATGTGGTAGGATACTTGGTTGGCTAACCAAACAAATTTCTATGTTAATTTCCTGAATCATGGTTTTGATCTTAACACAACGGTTAACATTCTTGTTTAAGACGGAAACCATAGTTGGAGCCAAAATCTCATTGAACATATATTCTCTCCATTAGAATGCCAAAAAATCCTATCCATTTTTCTCAGTTAGCAAAATCTGTTGGAACAAAGAAGTGGGAGTATCCCACATTGGAAAGAAAAAAGAAGAAAGAATGGCTTATAATTGAGGGGGAGCCCAAGCCAAAGTAGCTTAAGCTATTTTGGTGGTAGGCAAGCCCATGATGAAGGCCCAATTCAACACATTTTGGAGGTCCAATTAGAGATTACAAGTTCAGGCCCGATTGGTGTTAAGGCCTAGCACTCACCACCGGTATAAAGCCCATGCATACCCGATCCATAGACCCTGACTTGAGGCCCAAGTTGATGTTGGAAGGCCAAAGTAACAACCCAATAAGAAGATGTTGGACTTGGAGATTTGAGAGGCCCATGGACCATATGAAGACTGGAGGAGACCAGACCTCTAAGCCAAAAATAGGGCTAAGTCTGGACCAGTGAAGTTTGAAAGCTTGAGGCAAGTTTAAGATACTGAGATCAGTCCTGTTAAGGCAAGTGACAACTGGTCTAAAGAAGGAGAAGCCCAGTTGCCCTTGAGGGGGAGTGTTGGAACAAAAAAGAGGGAGTATCCCATATTGGAAAGAAAAAAAGAAGAAAGAATGGCTTATAATCGAGGGGGAACCCAAGCCAAGGTAGCTTAAGCTATTTTGGTGGTAGGCAAGCCCATGATGAATGTCAAATTCAACACATTTTGGAGGCCCAATCGGAGATTACAAGTTCAGGCCCGATTGGTCACTCCCGGTATGAAGCCCAAGCATGTTCGGTCCTTGGAGCCCAAATTCTTAACAAAATCAGAATGATTCTTCAATATGGAACTATACGAAGAATGGATGGCACACGATGAACAACTTACCATTTAGCACGCAACATTAACAATCTTAATAACCATCAAGCTAATTCCTCATTGTCAAATTCTTGTTGGAAATGGGTGTGGAAGCTTTCGGTTCACCCCAAAATATTATTTTTCTTTAGAAATCATTGAGGAGAATTCTTCTTGTGGGTTTGGATTTTTGCATAAAAGGCTTAGATGTTGATCTAATTTGTAAAGGATGTATAGATGGCCTGGAATCTATTGAGCATGCTCTAAGAACTGTTCTTGATGTTTAGTGCCATAGTCTATTTAGAGTAATTGATTGGGATACTACGAGATTAAAATCAATCTTGGATTGCATTTAGATACAGTGCTAGAGTTTACCTTTAGAAGGTTTCAAAAAGTTTGTTATATTTCTTTGGTTTCTCTGGTTTGCACAAAATTCATATTTCCATGATAAAAAGCTTTTTGATGTTAGCAAGAAGGCATGCTCTTAGTATTTTTTGTCTCTATTTGCTGCATGTTATTTACCTGTTTTGGTTTAAGTGCTTTGTTAATCATGATTTATAGCATGCATAAATTGCTTGTAAAACACACTAATAAAGTGTGCTACTTTGTTTCAATTTTCTTAGATTCTTATTATGGTTAATTACCTTTGTAATCATTAGTTTAGTGCGTATTTAAACTTAAGTTTAGTTAAAGAAGTTCATGTAATTTCAAGCTTCAGCTCTTCTTGTGTTTTCTTCTTTGAAAAATTAATAATTGGTATTAGAGCTCTTATGTTCTTAAGGGACTTGTGAGCTGAAATCCATTTTTTTAGTTCTTAAAAGAAAACAAGCGAGCAACTTGTCTAAACCTAAACACCATTCCTTCTTCTCCTTTCTTTATTGTCTTTCTTAGATAAAAGATGGCAAATGCTGCAGTAGCAAATCCTTTTACATTTATTGCACCTCCCATTCTTAATGGTGACAACTATTGCTCATGGGTTGTCAAGATGCAATGTTTTCTTTAAGCTCTTGTCTTATAAGAAACATTGGAAAATGATAAAGATCCTCGCCCTTTACCACATAATCCAATAATAGCTCAAGTTTGACATTTCAGTAAATAGAAGGCTAATAAATTCAAAGCCTAGAGCTACCTTTATACAGCAATCCTTGAATCCATCTTTGAGAAGATTCTTTGCTCTCAATAAAATGGTATGAGTGAAAGAAAGAACAGAACCGTAATGAAAATGGCGAGGTGTTTGTTGTTTGAGAAGAGACTACTGAAGAAGTTTTAGGCAAAAGTAGTTAACATTACTGTTTATTTGCTTAATAGGTTGCCAACTAATGCCTTGGAGGAGAAGACTCCATTTAAGGCTTGGTACGACTTTAAACCTTCTATTGCTCACCTTCAAATTTTTGGTAGTATTTTCCATGTTCATATTCCATATGTGAAGAGAGGGAAGCTTGATGAAAAGTCTAAAATTGGTATCTTAGTTGGCTATAACTCAAATGCCAAAGGTATAAGATTTATAAGCCATGCAATAAAAAGATTACTGTTCATAGAGATGTGAAAGTGGATGAACAAGCTAGCTAGAACTGGGAAGATAGAATTGTTTCACTAAAAAAATAATTTCATAAGTGGGAAGACCCCAGGAATAAGATGCGACTACTAATGAACCTAAAAATTTGGTTGAGCACCATGAATCAATTGAGATTGAAGGTGGGCATAAGACAAAAATGCTAGCAAATATTTATAAGTAGTGTAATGTTGCTATTCTTGAGCCTTCCAGCTATGAGGAAGCAACAAAAGATGTTGGTTGGAGGAAATCAATATAAGAGGAGCTAGAAATGATTCATAGGAACCAAACTTGGGTTTTTATGGATAAGCCATCAAATTGTGCAATTCAAGCTTTAAATGATGTAAGAGTTCTAAATGTTTGACCTTGGAGAAATGGCATACTTTCTTGGCATGGAGATTAGTCAAATGCAATGAGAAATTTTTTTTTTGTCAATAAAAATATGCAGTAGAGGTTTTGGAGAAGTTTAATATGCAGAATTATAAGCCAATTAACACTCATTTAGTTCAGAATGCTATGCTGACTAAAATTGATAGGGCTGCTTTGATTAATCAAAGAAAATATAGATGTTTGATTAGTTGTTTGCCATATTTGTCAACTGCAAAGCCTGATATCTTGTTTGCTGTTAGTTTATTATCAAGATTTATGCACTCACCATATGATTTACATTTTAAGGTAGCAACAAAGCGTTGAGATTTTTATATGGGACAAAAAACTATGGAGTGGCATTTTCTCTGCTAGAAAATCAAATGAAATGGCAATTTTGATGGGATACTATGATAGTGATTGGGTTAGTTCAAGTAAGGATATGAAAAGTACATATAAGTACTTAATTTCCTTTAGTTCAGGTGTATTTACATGGACTTAAAAAAGGATCTAGTTGCACAATTAACACCGAAAGTAGAGTATGTGGTAGCTACAACTGCAGCAAATCATGCTATTTAGCTTAGGAAACTTATGTCTAATCTTGCACATATTCAAAAGAAGCCTACATCAATCCATTGTGATAGTAAGTCTGCAGTATTAATTGCCAAAAATCCCATGTTTCATGGAAGAACAAAGCATTTCAAGATTAAGTTTTATGTTGTAAAGGAAGCTCAAAGTGAGCTTGAAGTTCTGCTTGTCCAATGTAGTTCTGACGACCAGTTTACAGACATATTAACCAAGCCTTTTTCTAGATACAGATTTGAGAAGATGAGATCTCTCATAAGCATGATGACTCTTGAAGAATTTAGAGCATGTTAAGGACCAAAGGAGGAGATTGTTAATAAGAAAGCATACTCTTAATAGTTTTTATCTCAATTTATTGCATGTTGTTTACTTGTTTTGATTTAAGTGCTTTGTTAATCATGATTTATAGCATGCATAAATTGCTTGTTGAACACACTTATAAAGTGTGATACTTTTTCAATTTTATGAGATCACTTGTTTTGATTAATTACCTTTTTAATCAATAGTTTAGTGCATATTTAAACTCAAGCTTAGTTAATGAGGTTCATACAATTTCAAGCTTAAGCTCTTCTTGTGTTTTCTTTTCTAAAAAATTAACACTTGACTTACAGTATTGCTACTCTAGAGCATAACATCTTTTAGAAGAATTTCAAGTGTCAAATGCCAATAATGTATAAGCTCATAGTGCTGATTGCTCAGTCAAGTGGAAAGCCCCTTAGGCTACTTTCCTAAAAATTAATTTTGATGCAATTTGTAACTTGGGCATTGGTACAAGTCTTGGTGTAGTTATCAGGGATGAGCATGGGCAGATTTGAGCCTTAAAAGTATTTCATTATTTAGTTCAGTTTGATATGGAAATTACATAAGCCTTGGCATGTTGCATGGGGATACAATTAGCAATGTCTCTCAATCTTTCGAAGATTGTGGTAGAGAGCGATTGTCTTTCTTTAATCCAATGCCTGAACAACTTTGATGTGAATATGTAACTGGGTTTAATTCTCCTTAATATTAAATATTTGTGTAGCCATTTTCTATTTTTTTTTCTATTTTTCCTAAGAGAAACTATTAGTGTAATAAGACTTTATTTAGGTACTTTAGTCAAGATATTTTGCTATATTTTTTGCTAGATTTTAGGAATGTGATGATGGCCTAACTTTAGTAGTTAAAAAGTTATGGTTGTTCTTATCTTTAGGTAAACTAGTCATCCTCAAATTATGTAGATTTGGTAGTACTTTTTGTCAGTAACTAAATTGCTATAAATAACAACTCTTGTTGATGAAAATATGTAAAATCAACCAGTTTGGTCTTTACTTAAAATTTTCATTTAAGAAAAGCAATAGTAGCAACAAAGTTTTTGCTATGCTTCAAGAATTTTTGCTATGCTTCAAGAGTTCTTGAAGCCTTTTTATCTCATTTTCCAATAGTGGTATCAAAGCTCAATTCCTTCAAGACTGTGAGGTTTTTTAACTTAAAAGTTAGTTAAGTGTAAACACCTGAGTTTGAGTGAGAGAGATCAATTTTTATTCTAATGCCTTCTTCAAATACATTAGCTCCTTTAATTCCCATGTTCCATGTAGAATTCTATTATGTATGGGCTGTCAATATAAGATTTCACTTAAGATCTCAAGGCTTATAGGATATGGTGATTACATATTGAGATCCTCCTCTATTGAGAGCAAATCCAATCATTGCTCAAATGAAGGAACATGAGGAACAAAAGTTAAAAAAAGTTAAAGGCATCACATGTATTCATTTAGGTCTTGTTGATCATATTTTTACAAAAATCATGGATTTGGAAACACCAAAACAAGTGTGAGACAAGTTGAAGGAAGAGTATAAAGGAGGTGATAGAGTGAAGAAAGTGAAACTTCTTACTCTCAAAAGAGAGTTTAAATTAATGAAAATGAAAGACAATGAAACTCCTAAAGGCTACATCAACAGATTGATGGATATTGTCAATCAAAGAAGGCTACTTGGAGAAGATTTTCTATATCAGCTTGTAGTGGAGAAAATTCTAATCTCCATCCCCTAAAAATTTAAAGAAAAGATCACAACCATAAAAGAGTCTTGTGATATTGAAATCCTCTTAATAACATCCTTAATCAGTAAGCTTTATTAGAGATATGTGTTTGTAACTAACTATACAACCTTCTCATTGGTTACTTGTATCCTGTTATATTGTTGTTATCCCCTGATATCTGATTGTATATATATTACTAAAGCTCAATATACAACGTGATAATTAGTCTCTTCTCAATACTGTTTCTAAGTTGGTATTAAAGCAGAACCAAACTCACCATGGCTAACGAATCTACTCTTTCATCATCTCCCACCTCTGCTTCTACCAAAAGAACTTCTCCATTATTATCCTTACTTACACTGCTCCAACCCACATCCAAAATTCCTTTTCTATCAAACTAAACTCAAAAAATTACATGAGTAAAGAGTCTCTGTGATGGAAGATGAACTAGTTGAAGGTGCTTTACATGCACAAAACAAATGCGGAAGAAGAGAACAACATGACAACAATAACAAAAGCAAAGTTTCAAAGAGTTTTGGAGCAGCAACCAAAAAAAAAAAAATTTTACCTTGCAAGTACTACAAGTTGACTAATCATATTGAAGAAAATTGTTAGTTCAAGAACAAAGAGAAACCAATTTATAAATGCAATTTTTGTAATAAATTGGAGCACATTAAGAAATTTTGTAGACAGAAACAAGGCCAACAACAACAAAATCAACCTCAAATTGCAAGTAATGTTGAAGATCAATTTTTAAATTAGTATACCCCTAATCTGGTGCAAGAATAAGAAGAGCATTTGTTTATGGCAAATCAGGTTTCTTCATAGAAAAAGGAAGAACAAGTCTGGTTTTTTGATAGTGGCTGCACAAGTCATATGGCTAAGGATGAAGCTTTTTTCACTTGTTTGGAGAAAAATTTCAAAACCAAGGTGAAACTAGGCAATGGAGATCAAGTTTAAGTTGAAGGAAAATGGCATGTTTCTATTCAAACAAAGCAATGTATAAAGATAATTTCAGATGTTTTGTTTATACCATCTTTACAACAAAACCTACTTAGTGTACTTTAGTTGCTTGAAAAAGGTTATTGTGTTGTGTTCAAGAATCATTCATGCCTAATTTTCAATTAAAATGATGAGATAATTAAGGTTAAGATGGTTAACAAAAGTTTTCCATTAAGATTTGATTCTCTAAGTTTAAATTCTGAGAAAGCCAAGGATGTTGAAGTTGATCAAAAGCAAGAGAGTCAAGAGAAAGAAGGAGTATTAGAATTAGTTCTTTTACCAAATTTAACTTCTAGTTCAAAAATTCGAGATGTTAGTGCTATTAATACTTCAGACAAGCTGAATTCTTTTGAGTTCTCAAGCACAAGAGAGAAAAACAACTCAAGAAAAATGCTTATTTGTTTCTTAGAATTTTTAGTCCAAAAAGAAAACAATGAAGTTGAGAAAATGGCAGCAGAAAAGCATAGAAAGTGTTCCAACATTAGAGAAATATGAAGACATTCAGCTACAACAGTTCAGTTCTAAAGGCAAGCTGCAAATGGCCTATGTAACTCAAGTTTTAACCTCTCAAAAGATGTTTTTAGACATGTCCAATTTCAATTTCCATGAGGTATGTTTTTAGACATGTCCAATTTCAATTTCCATGAGGTGAAGTTCCATTTTCTCAGAGAAGCTGAATGGGAGTAAGAGATTTGTCTTGAGCATTGCAAATTTGAAGAACAAATTGTAGACATATTCACTAAGGCACTGCCTTAGGATAGATTGGAAGAACTAAAAAGTGATGGATTTGATGCATCTTTTTGCTGTCAAATTCATCAGATCACAACAATAAAATATCACAACTGAATTTGTTATGTTTGAATATTTCAAGTTTTTAAATTTTAGTTTGGATATTGTTCTGTTTAGCTGGTTTTTAGGAATTTCTTTTGATTTGTCTGTTACATTTTCATGTATAAATAGCACATTCATCAATGAAATAATATATGCCTTCTACATCTTATAAAAAAATGTCAACAGTGGTATCAGACAGGTAGTCTTTCGGGCCTGTATTTCAAACTCAAACACTTGAAAGAAGATAGACAACAAGAGCAATCAACTATGAAGAAAAAGAAGAAGAAAAAGAAAGAGTTAAGTTCTGAAATTTCAATATTTAAACTGCATCTTGAAGTTTTCTGCATAATTTCATTTTTTAAAAATATTAAAATGTTTTAGCTTCATATCTATATCAATTTCAGATCATTCAAAAGCAAGTTTATGAACATGTTTAAGACTTTTCAGCATGCATTCATCATTTTTTCAGCAAGTTTTATAATCTTTTTCAAAAAAAAAAAAATCAGATTTTCAGTTTAAGATTAAGAAGATTTTCAAGAGACCTTCAAGTCTTTAAACTGAATAATTTTCAAAAGATCAGCAAGTCTTTAAACTGAAAAAAATGAAGAGACCGACATGTCTCAAAACTGTAATAACAATAACACAAAAAAGACTTGCATGTCTATAAACTACAAATGACATAAAAAAAAGACCGACAGGTCTCAAAACTACAAGAACATAAAAAAGACCTGCAATGCATGTCTATAAACTGTAAATGACATAAAAAAAAAAGACCGACATGTCTCAAAACTGCAAGAACACAAAAAAGACCTGCAATGCATGTCTATAAATTGCAAATGACATAGAAACATTTCAAGGAGAAGATTTTCCATGAAGGAGGAGAATGCTTCAAGAAAATTGATGAACCCATGATGAAGATTTGAATTAAGTTACAAGAAGAACAAGAAGGAATCTGAAAGCAACAAAGATGAAAAAAAAAATGGCAAATATCCTCCAGGTCCACACTACAAGAAGACTTTGTATCTCCAAAAATATTGTTGGCTCAGACCTGATATTCAATGCAGAAAAAAGGTGTGCAACTTGCTGATATTATGACCAAGGCTTATTGGAGTTTGCAGCAAAAGAAGCAAGGAGGAGTGATGGATTTTATGCATCTTTTTGCTATCAAATTCATCAGATCACAACAATAAAATATCACAGCTAATTTTGTTATGTTTGAATATTTCAAGTTTTTAAATTTCAGTTTGGATATTGTTCTGTTTAGCTGGTTTTTAGGAATTTCTTTTGATTTGTCTGTTACATTTTCATGTATAAATAGCACCTTCATCAATGAAATAATATATGCCTTCTACATCTTATAAAAAAATGCCAACAAAAAGAAGGCTTGGAGTCTCAAAACAAAGTCTCAAGGAGAAGTGTTAGTTTAATGAGACTTTGTTAGGTACTTTAGTCAAGATATTTTGCTGTATTTTTTGCTAGATTTCAGTAATGTGATGATGGCCTAACTTCAGTAGTTGAAAAATTATGGTTTTTTTTATCTTTAGGTAACTAGTCTTCCTCAAATTATGTAGATTTGATAGTACTTTTGTCTGTAACTAAACTGCTATATATAGCAGCTCTTGTTAATGAAAATATATAGAATTAGCTAGTTTAGTCTTTACTTAAAAT
Source organism: Mallotus repandus (assembly GCA_949671775.1). Lineage (NCBI taxonomy): Eukaryota > Viridiplantae > Streptophyta > Magnoliopsida > Malpighiales > Euphorbiaceae > Mallotus > Mallotus repandus. The sequence continues at coordinate 22,807 of CATIWM010099427.1, read as the reverse complement.
TTTCATTTTAGAAAAGCAATAGTAGCAGCAGAGTTTCTGCTGTGTTTCAAGAGTTCTTGAAGTCTCTTTATCTCGTTTTCCAATAGAAACTAATAGTATAGCTCATTCCATAGCTCAGTTTGCCTTTTCTATGGAGTCCATGGAAGATCTTTGGCCGTTATCTGTACCACCTCTGGTGCAACACTATGTAATGGTCGATTCTCGTTGATGTTTTATAAAAGTAGTTATTTCTTAAAAATTAAAAATAAAAAGAGGTAAACTGATAAAATAATTACAAGTTAAAGGGCTGCACATGTATTAAAGGTTTATTATTATTTTTGTTAACAAATACGTGTTTAAGAAATTTCCTTGAAGTTGCTTAGCAATACCAATTTTCAACACCTTTTTGTGTTCGATTAGAATAGTCAAAACCCACATCAATAATCAAATAAAAAAATTTATTTAATTAAGATTATAATCCTATCCTTGATCATTCCATAGTAGGTGAATGAAGCAATAATTATGTAAATCCAAGTTGTCCTTTGATTAATGCAAACAAATCAGATGCAGATCATAGAACGGATAAGCATTTCTAATTAGGATTTATAGCTTGAAGAAAACTTTCAACTCTAGACTTAGTGGTATGGTAGTAGTAGTAATAATAATAATAATAATAATATTAATAATAGGTTTCATCTGCCAGAACTCAACCAAGAATTTTCACTGCAGCTCATATGAAGTTTCGTTTTATTATAAGAATTCATCAAATTAAGTTAATATCATTACTAAAACTTGCATATAAAGAAGAAAATTACGTCCCTAATTGCACCGGCAAGTGCCCTCAACCATTTCCACAAGTCAACCTCCGGTATATGGTAAGGGTTGCTGCTTGCGGTATCATCCTCAAAGCATATATTTCAGGAAACTAATAACTTGAGATATGGTGATTAAACATAGACATCCATTGAAAATCATTGAGGTAGAGACAAGTCTTGTCCAAGTTAAATGTAGTGTCTGCTTAGGAAGCTGCTTGGGTCCAACCTATACGTGTTCCGAGTGTTGCTGCTTCTTCCACAAATCCTGCAGAGAGTTGCCAGAGAATTTTCAGAATCTCTACCACCCGCATCCTCTCACACTAATCCAGTATAGCAGACTCCAGGCCATCAACTGCGCCGCCTGTCTATCAACAAGACATGTTCGATATTCCTACCTTTGTTCCTATTGCAAAGCCGAGTTTGATGTTGGGTGCACTTTCTACAGTCCAACTGCAAAAGCAGGTTATGATGACAGCTTAATCCATCTTTCTCATCATTTCCATCCATTGTTTCTTAGTAAAATTTCTTCCCCGAATAAAAGTGCTAGATGTGTAGCATGTGGTGAACCCTGTTTTTTAAGTCCAACCTACTATTGCAACCACTGCGTATTCTTTCTCCACAAGGCCTGTTCTGAGGTCCCTATACATATCTATCGCCCCCATTACAACTGCCTCTTGAAACGCTTCTATAATGATGATCATATATATACTAAGATACATAACTATTTCCGAGATTGTGATGATAATCATCATCATGATTATGTACCTGTTATGGGGTTTGACTTTAGTTCGGTACTATCACTCACCAAACAATCTGGAGATGAAACACATTACCAACATTTCAGCCATAGGCACCCGTTAAGATTGGTTCAGGAAAGCAATGTTGTCGATGGTTGTGGATTTGTTAGCTGCTTTGCATGCGGAAAGCCTTGCTCAGGTTCATTCTATGGTTGTATCCAGTGTAAATTTTTTCTCCACAGGTCTTGCACCGAGGAGTTGCCGATGGAAATCCACCACTTCTTTCATCCATGCCCTCTAACGCTTTGCATCAAGGCAAATTCTTTAAACTGTGGGGCTTGTGGCAAAACTATCCGTGGCTTTTACTTCTATTGTAAATTGTGCAAGTTCAGCCTGGATGTTGAATGTTCTCTATTGCCCACATTAAAACCTGAAGGTCAAGAACAATTCTGCCATTTTAGCCATGGTCATCCATTGACACCAACCGAGATAAAAGAAGGTGATAGAGTTCACTGTTCAGCTTGTTCTCAATTCTTTTCAGGTCCAGCATTGGTCTGTCAGAAATGCAATTTTGTACTCCAGCAATCCTGCTTTGAGTTGCCACTGAAAATCCAACACCGTTTTCACAAATGCCACTCTACTCATTTAACTCTGCTATCGAGGCAAGCTAATGTTGCATCGAAGTGCAACATCTGTTGCAAGTATTGCAGTGGGCGTACGTACTACTGCAATATGTGTGAGTTTTACCTACATCCGGAGTGCGTTAAGCTAATGCCTAACATCTCTTATGAGGGACACAATCATCTGCTGTTGTTCCTAGAGAATATAGATGGTAAAGTTAAGTGTAATGCCTGCCACACCACTTGTTACTCGAACATTTTTCACTGTCCGGAATGCAGTTTCAATCTTCACTTCAAGTGTGGTCCACTTCCATATAAAATTAAACACAAACGTCACATAGATCAACTCATCCTTATAAGTTCTCCTGTTGAAGATGAATCAGATGAATTTTACTGTGATTCCTGCGAGGAGAAAAGGGATCCACGGTTACCAATCTACTACTGCAAAGACTGCTACTTCATTGCTGAGATTAAATGTGTCATGTCGGAGGTATGTAAAGCACTTGTTCTTCCTACTAGGACCATATATATAATTGTCAATTTAAGTGTTGATGAACTACACGAGGAAGCAGTTCTCCCCTTTTAATTTACTTAGAAATTAATTCTACAAATTAATGATGGTAAGATACAAACCTGCACCTTATAATTCCTTGAGGAGATGTGGCTGCTGGACCATTCCCTCACTGGTCTCGCATTTCTTTCTTTCGTGTTCCCTTTTAATTGGTAGTTCGATCGCATATTTCAAGATCTGACATAATTCTTGGGTTGTGTTCTTTATAGCTAATTCTCGCACTGAAGGGGCAGCTTGGAGATGTTGAGTTAAGCAACCCTACTGGATGGATCAGTGGTAAGGTAATTACAAAAAGTGCAGAGGAGACAACAGAGGAGCAAACAGAACAGGGTAATATCAGTTATGGAGTGCAAGAAGAGCTGGCGATGAATCATGCTATAACTTTAGATGAGATACTAGCAACTTTCAGTGAAGATGAGAAGGTGGAACTAAACAACGTTTTAGCAGCTGCAGGAAGGGTAAAGATCAAAGAGATATCATCAGAAAATCAGAAAGATAACAATGGGGGCATTTCAAAAGAAGCTGCCCTATACTCTGACGAGGCTTATACAAAATTTATGGAAAGGCTCGATTCTGGCAGGATGAAGTTCTCTTCTCTGAAATTTTGGGAAAATGAAGAGGTTGTCAGTGTCGGAGATATAATGATCACTAGAAAATTGGTGCCAATTCTACAAGATGTATGGGACAAATATGGAGATATTAGCACGGAGTCCACATTAAGTCCTCGAGTTAAGATGTATTTCTTTGTGATGCTATGCGGGACTATACACAACATGCACGAAACCCGAGTCGTGGACATCTCTGAAGAGCTGCTTTTAAATTGGTGGAACTACTTGAAAATTTTGCAGCTTGCAGAATTCAAAGTTCAGTTCGCCACTGATCATCTGAAGAAAGTAACACATGCTTATTATGGTCTTCGGGTTAAAGAAAAGGAAGAAAACAGGGTAGCAACACTCGATAGGGGCATTAGAGATATTTCTAAACAAATTGATCAGCTGAGCAAAAAATTAGAGATCCTTAAGGAGCATAGAGAGAGCATAACATTAGCTAAAGCTTCAAAATCCAAGTTCATTGAAGATTGCCTGAGAGAAGCTATAAAACTCAAGTGGTGGCCAGCGGATACTGGTTTGCTTTGATATTATTTTACAGGGTGATTAAGTTTTGCTATTTTACAGTTGGCTTTGATATTCATATCTTATGTAGGAAGCTTTAACTATATATGCTTGTTTTATTTCATGTAAGGGTCCATCCTGATAATAAATTTCTTGCTATCTGATTATTACAAGGCTTCTATTGATTTGGATCGAGCAAATGGACCTTATAAGGAGCAAAACTCTTGCGGTGCTCATCCTTCCATACATAAAACTCGAACTTAAAATTTTACTTAATAAAATCTTAATACCAATAAATATTGACAATTATAGTATAATTAATTGTTATGTTCCAGAAAAAAATGCGAAATAACTAATGGAATTCAAGTTTGAACATTTTGATGGGTCAATGATTATTTTGTTGTTTTGAGAATAGATATTGAATCTTTTTGTGCCGCATGCAATTAATGGCCTATAGAAAAGTCCTTTCTTCAAATAGGATATAGATAAGCCTTCAATCAGAGGTTGTTAAAAAAATCATTATTAATATTTTTAATGGAGTCCATATATTAAAAAAAAAAAAAGAGTCAGCATCAAATTCAGTACTGACCATTTAAGTTGTAAATGTTAAAAATTTTAATTTTATTTATTCTTTATACACAAGTAAGGCCTATATAAAAGTTTTGGATGACCTTTTGTGATTGTATCAAATTAGAGGAAAATAAGCGACAGAGAATAAGAGCAAAGTGAGTGACATTTTTAGTAAGGTGTGAGTTCCTTTGAAAAGAGTGGGAGCCGGAAATTTTGTGAGTTTTTAAGCATTTTTGTGTGTGTAGTGTAGGAATAATAAGAAATAATTAGAGTGAGTGGGGTAGTGGTGATAAAATAATATTTGTGTAATAGTGAATTTTTTTTTTTGTGGAAATATTTATTATTCACTATTTTATTGTCTTATTTTTTCACGTGCTATTTTGTTATTTTATACACCCAAATTTCAACAAGTGGTATCAGAGCCATGATTATAATTTCCCTTGAAATTCTGAGTATGCTTTGTGGTTGCAGTTTTGACTGATCTTCCACATCAAAAAAGGTTTTTTGAGAAATTTTTAATTTACGGTAGGGGGAGATTTTGCACGTGCATAGTTTGGAACTGTGAAGCTCATTGGTTTGGAACCACGCTTGCTTGGTGAAACACGAGGCTGCTAAATCCAAGTCACTATGGCAGAATCCGAAAATATCGGTGTTATTAAAAATTAAATAATAATAATTATAGCATGTGGAGGACTTGCATGGAGTCATACTTGCAAGGTCAAGATCTCTGGGAGATTATTGCTGAGACGGAGACTATATCACCACCACCAGGTAATAATAATGGCAATCTCAGAAAATGGAGAGTTAAAGCTGGGAAAGCCATGTTTGCCATCAAAACAACCATTGAAGAGGAGATGATGTAACACATCAGAAATGCTACCACACCGAAAGAAACTTGGGATTCTCTTGCTCTACGGTTCTCAAAAAGGAATGATGCTAGACTTCAACTGTTGGAAAGTGAACTAATGTCTATCTCACAAAAAGATATGACAATTAGTCAATATTTTACCAAAGTGAAGTCCCTATGTCGAAAAATTGCTGAGTCGGATGAGGCATCCAAAATAGTCAGCAGCAGAATGAGGAGAATCATCATTCACGGACTATGACCTCAGTGCCACAGTTTCATGGCTGCAGTTCAAAGTCGGCCCACATAACCTTCAATCGAAGAGTTAGAGAATTTGTTGGTAAGTTAAGAAACTCTAGCAAAATAAATGGCTGGAGTATCCTTGAATACTGGAGAGGTGGCGCTCTTCACCAACAAAAAGAAGAATCTACCTCGTTGTAGGAATAGAGGAAAGATACGAGGTAATGTCCAATCGAAGGGGGCTCAACAGAGGCAGTAGTACAACAATCAGTAATCTAAGAATTTTAAACGATAAAATGACGAGTGTTTCAACTGTGGTAAGAAAGGACACTAAGCTAAAGATTGCTGGTCTAAGAAAAAGACTGTTCAAAGCAATGCAGCAACAACAAGCAATCACCACCAAGATGAACCAAAGTGGGATGCTGAAGTATTGTTTGTAGAGACAGTGCAAATGGAAGAGTGTTCCAGTTCATAGATTGTGGAAGTCCCTAGCCTTATGGCTACCACAATAGAAGTATAAGAGGAGTAGACATCTAGTACTTCTAGTTCTCATAGAATTGATTATAAGAAGTGTTGGATCTTTGATTCTGGTTGTTCTAGTCACATGACAGGAGATAAAAACAAGCTCTATAATGCATCAGAATATAAAGGCAAACGAGTTATGGTAATTGCAGATAACTCGTAGCTACCAATCACTCACAGTGGTGACACAGTGATCACTTCCTATTCAAATCAACAAGAAGTGCAATTGGAGGATGTGTACAGAGTATCAGGCATGAAGAAGAATCTTCTATCAATTTTAGATTTGACAGATTGTGGTAACTTTGTTGTGTTTAGCCCCGAAGACGTTAAGGTTTGTCAACAAGTCAAAATAGTTGACACACCAATAATGGAAGGATAGAAGGTGGATTCCATATACGTCTTGTTAGCAGAAGATGCTTACGTGGAGAAGACGAAAGGTGGTGATACAACTAACTTGTGGCATGCACGGTTAGGGCATGTCAACTATCATAAGTTGAAAATGATGATGAGCAAGTCCTCATTAAGAGGGCTACTTAATCTTGATGTTCGTGCTGATGTCATTTGTGTTGGATGTCGATATGGAAAGGTGCACTAACTTCCATATGAGGAATCATCATTTAGAGCCAAACAACCACTAGAGTTGATCCACTCAGATGTATTTGGAAAAGTAAAGCAATCATCAATCAATGGCATGCACTACATAGTGACATTTAATGATGACTATTCGAGATATGTCTGGGTCTATTTCATGAAGGAAAAATCTGAAACTCTAGCAAACTTCAAAGAATTCAAGCAGATAGTTGAAAGTGAAGTTGGGACCAAAATTCAATGCCTTCATTCTGATAATGGGGGAGAATACATCTCTGATGAGTTCTCAAGTTATCTTATTCAGTGCAAGATTAGGAGACAATTGACCTGTCCAAACACACCACAACAAAATGGTGTTGCCGAAAAAAAGAACAAGCATCTTGCTGAAGTATGCAAAATCATATTGCATGCTAAGAATGTTCCTTGGAGATTCTAGGCCGAGTGCATGAGAACAACAGCTCACATAATCAACAGACTTCCTCAGCCCAAGATGGGATTCATATCTCCATTTGAGAAGTTATGGAGTATGAAACCAATAGTGAGCCACTTCAAAGTTTTTGGCTGTGTTTGCTATGTATTTGTACCTGATCATCTACGTAGCAAGTTTGATAAGAAGCCAATCAGGTGTATCTTTGTGGGATATGATGAGCACATAAAAGGATGGAGATGGTGTGATCCTACAACTAGCAAATGCTATGTCTCACAAAATATTGTATTTGATAAGACATCATCATGGTGGGCACCAGAGTATGTTGCACTTCCTCACTCCAATGAAGAAGAATTATTGCACGAATAGTGTGAAGAGCAGTCATCAGAAGTTCAATAGAGTCTAGAACATGTCATGCAGTCTCAACCTCAAGAAAGGCCATGACAGATTGGTGAGTATCAAAAGATAGATGCTGAGGATCAACCAGAAGTGGAGATGCCAGAAGAACAACCTGCAACATCATAAATACAGTTGAGAAGATCAAACAGGGAGAAAAAGAAAAATCCCAAGTATGCCAATGTTGCAGTAATGAAAGAAGAAAAAGAACCAACATTCTTTAAGGAGGCATCATAGAAAGCTGAATGGAGAAAAGCCATGGAAGAGGAGATTAAATCCCTTGTTGAAAATCAAACGTAGGACTTGGTGCCAAAACCCAAAGATGTAAAACCCATTTCATATAAGTGGGTGTACAAGATCAAGACTAGTCCAGATGGCTCAATTGAGAGATACAAAGCTCGTTTGGTAGCATGAGGATTCTCACAGTAGTACGGACTAGACTATGATGAGACTTTCAGTCCAATGGCCAAGATTGCAACTGTTCGTGTTTTGCTAACACTCGCTACAAGTAAATCTTGGAACTTATGGCAGATAGATGTTAAAAATGCCTTTATGAATGGAGAATTGGATCGAGAAGAATACATGGAGCAACCTGAAGGATTTGAAAACAAGGTCAATCATAAGTATGTTTGCAAGTTGAAGAAGGCGCTGTACGGATTGAAGCAAGCTCCTAGAGCTTGGTATGGCAAGATTGCTGAGTTTCTCATCCATAGTGGCTATGGAATTGCACCAGCTGATTCAAGTTTACTTGTCAAAGCTCAAGAAGGGAAGCTAGCAATAATTCTTATTTATGTTGATAATCTCATCATCACCGGAGACGATGTTAGTGAGATCCGCCAGACCAAGAAGAATTTATCAGTCCGATTTCAGATGAAAGAACTTGGGGAGTTAAATTACTTTCTTGGATTAGAACTGAAGCGCACAAAGGAAGGAATGTTCTTATGTTAGGAGAAATATGCAAAAAGTCTTCTTTAAAAGTATAGGATGCTTGACTGTAAACCTTTACTCTTCCAATAGAGATGAACTCTAAATTGAGCATTACATAAGGCAAAGATTTGGAGAATTCGACGATGTATCAACAGATTATTGGTAGTCTAATCTTTTAACATTGACAAGGCCAGATATTGCATTTACAGTTAGAGTAGTTAGCCGGTTCATGCAAACTCCGAAAAAGCCTCACCTGGAAGCAGTTCGAAGAATTTTGAGGTACATCAAGGGAACACTTGATCTCGGTTTATTTTATAAAAGTAAAATAGCCTACAGATTGGAAGGATATTGAGATGCTGATTATGCTAGTGATTATGATATGCAGAGATCAACCACTGGTTATGCATTTAGCTTTGGTTCTAGAGTGATTACTTAGTTCAACAAAAGACAACCAACAGTGTCACTCTCAACAACAGAAGCTGAGTATCGTGCGACAACGATGGTAGCTCAGGAAAGTATGTGGTTAGTACAATTGTTGGAGAATTTACACCAGCTAGTGGATTATCTGGTACCAATATATTATGATAATCAATCAGCCATTTGTTTAGTTGAGAACCTAGTGTTTCATGCTAGAACAAAGCATGTGGAGGTGCAATATCATTTTATTTGCAAAAAAGCTTTAACAAGGGAGATCAAGGTGATTCAGGTGAAGACAAAGGAACAACTGGCAGACATATTCACTAAAGGTCTCAATAGTGAACAATTAGAAGAATTTCTAAAAGAGCTCAGTATGACTCCAAGAAAATGGATTAGGAATATTAATAATGAGCGGGAGTGTTAAAAAAAATCATTATTAATATTTTTAGTGGAGTCCATACATTAAAAAAAAGAAAAAAATCATTATTAATATTTTTAGTGGAGTCCATATATTAAAAAAAAATGGGTCAGCACTGAATTCGGTGCTAGCAATTTAAGTTGCAAATGTTGAAAGTTTTGATTTTGTTTGTTTTTTTTATGCATGTGTAAGGCCTATATAAAGGCCTTGAATGGCCTTATGTGATTGTATCAAATTAGAGGAAAATAAGTGGCAGAGAGTAAGAGCAAAGTGAGTGGTATTTTTAGTGAGGGTTGAGTTCCTTTGAAAAGAGTGGGAGCCGAGAATTTTGTGAGTTTTTAACCATTTTTTTTTTGTGTAGTGTAGGAGTAATAAGAAATAATTAGAGTGAGTGGGGTAGTGGTGATAAAATAATATTTGTGTAATAGTGAATTTATTTTTTTTGAAAATATTTATTATTCACTATTTTATTGTCTTATTTTTTCACGTGCTATTTTATTATTTTATACACCCAAATTTCAACAAGGGTAAGGTTATTTCTGGATAGAGGGATTTTAATGATTAAGCAACTGGAATTATATAGTTGTTTGTCAAAGAAAAACTTATGAAATTTTAAGGCGTATTCATTTTGACTAGAACAATAAAGACTTTCTTTCATTTATATGAGGTCTATATCATCTTTTTAACCTTATATACATCCATGTATATTAGGAGAAAAAATGTATAAATGCTTGTTCTGAGATAAAGTTTAGGAGTTGCAACAATTTTTACAAAAAAAGCAAAGGGATTGTTATATACAATCTTTATAGTGATGGGGTGCTGTTTTGGAAATGAATCTGTCCCTAGAGCTTATGGGGGTGGACGACCTGCCAATAACAATGACACCAAGAGAAGGCAACATGATGCAATCAATGTTGGGGTTATTGCTGCAGTAGCCTCAACAATTGCTATCTCTAGAGGAGGCGGTGGTGGGGGTGTAGTAGTCTGTTCATGAGTTTTGACAGTGAATTACCTCCTTATAGTGATATGTGTGTTGTTGCTGCTACTGCTGCTGTTACATTATAGTTTTAGAATAAATTCTATTTTTTTTCTTTGAACCCAATTCTGTTATTTTTAAGTAGAAGATTTCTTAACGATACAAATATAAGTTACCATTTCATTTGAATTATATCTTTAGCATGTTCAGTTTTTTTATAATTAATAATTAATACTTGACATAGCGGAAGGAGTGAAAGATAACTATTAACGACTGTAAATCGCTAATCTTTTACACCAACAAGGTATAGGTATCAAAATTCGACGAATTTTGGATAGTTTGAGGAAAATTCGAATTCTATTGATAATAATGATATATAAAAGCCAAAATAATATCTCTTAAATAGAAACCCTAAAACAAATCCTAAAAAAACTAGAATATCGGAGTTCTATTCTAAATAAACTAAGAAATAAGAGTTCAAACCTAACCAAACTAAGAAATAAGACATTTAAGGCAATTAAAACACAAATTTGCCTTTTTGAAGACTTAAACATTCGAATTTGCCTAAAAAACAACGTGCATCACGAGTAGAGCTCATGATTTTGAATCATGAGTCCGTTTCCGATCAAACTAGCCTTTGGAATCACTAAATTTAGAAACTCCAAAGTTGCAGTAATTTACGAAACTGCCACGACTACAATTTTTGAAATTTATCTAGGAATCTAATTGCTTGTTCTTCTATGACCCTATCCACATCATTCTCCCCAGGGTGGACAGAATTCATCCATGAATCTGAATCATCAGATGAATCACCTGCATAAGGAATTAGATGTTTACCATTAAAAACATCTACAGTTCGAATGTGACTAGGCAACTTCAAACTGTAGGCATTAGGATTGATCTTCTCAACAATTTCAACCGGTCCAATCTTCTTGGTAGACAACTTATTATAATCACCTGTAGGAAATCTCTCCTTAATAAGAACTGCCCACACATAATCCCCCAGATCAAACTCGACATACCGCCTCTTCTTGTTAGCAGCCTGCTTATATTTGGAAGCAGCTTTAGCCAAATTTTCATGGACAGCCCTATAAACATCCTGTAACCCACTAACAAAATTCTCTGCCTTGCCATGAACTCTCGTTCTATCTGGAAGAGGAATCAAATCCAGCAGCCCTCATGGTACAACAGAATATACCACAGCAAAAGGACTAAAACTAGTCCTTCGATTAACCGCATGATTATGAGTGAACTCTACTTGTCATAATGTTCGATCCTAGCTCTTTACATGCTCACCTGCTAAGCACCTCAACAGATTACCTAAAGATCGATTCACCATCTCAGTTTGCCCATCTGTTTGTGGATGATAAGCACTGTTGAAATTAAGCTGCGTGTTCACCATCTTCCATAAACTTTGCCAAAAATGACAAAGAAACCTGGTATCTCGATCAGACACAATAGATATAAGCAATCCATGCCATTTATAAACCTCTTGAAAGAACAATTGAGCCACACGAACAGTATCTGTGGTTTTCTTACATGGAATAAAGTGCACCATCTTTGAAAATCGATCAATTACCACAAATATAGAATCATTACCTCCCTGTGTGCGTGGTAATCCTAGCACAAAATCCATGCTGAGCTCCACCTAAGGCTGCGAAGGAATCAGCAATGGCATATACAAACCCGCATTAGATGCTGTCCCGTTAGAAACCTGGCAAATGCGACACCTCTGCACCAGGTTTTCAACTTCATTGCAAATGGTAGGCCAAAAATACTTAGCCTGCACCAATTGCACAGTCCTGTCTCGCCCTACATGCCCTTCACCATGCAACTGTTTAATAATTTACAACCGCAAACTAAAATCTGGAATGCATAGCTGGTTACCCTTAAACAGAAATCCATCATGCAACAAGAAATCTGTTCTTTCACCTGCTTTAACCTTAGCCACAATAGCAGAAAAATATAGGTCAGTTTCAAATAGTTCTGCAAATGAGTTAAAACCGGGAACCTTAATGAACGTTTTAGTCAACAAAGTCTTTCGCCTACTCAACGCATCAGCCACTCTGTTGGTAACACCTGAACTATGCTTGACCACAAAAGTAAACTTTTGAAGATAAGCAACCTAATTTGCATGCCTAGCAGAAATCTTATCTTGCCTATGTAAATGTTTCAACACCTCATGATCTGTATGATCCGTATACAAGATAAACTCCCGCTGAAACAAATAATGACACCAATGCTTAATAGCCTGAACTATAGCATAGAATTCGACATTATAAGTGCTATAACGTAATCAGGGCCCTGCCAACTTCTTATTGAAATACGCCACTGGTTTACTATTTTGACTCAAAACAACCCCAATTCCCACCTTAGAAGCATCTAAATGCAACTCAATAGGCTGATGAAAATGTGGAAACATTAAAATAGGAGCTGTAGTAAAGCGTAATTTAATCAACTCAAATGCCTTTTCTGCCTCATCCGTCCATACAAACTTTCCCACCTGCCTCATACAATCAGTAATAGGCGCCATAATGCTGCTAAAATGAGGAATAAAATGCCTATAGAATGATGCCAATCCATGGAAACTCCTTACCTCAGTAATGGTAGTAGGTCTTGGCCAATGTTTAACAGCCTCAACCTTGGACTCATCCACCTGCAAACCCTTGCCCGACACAACATACCCAAGAAACAACACACTAGCAGTAAAGAAAACACACTTCTAAGGGGCAGCATAGAATTTTTCCCTACGCAACATGGTAAGGACCTCTCGTAATTGACTAAGATGCTTATCCGGGTTAGCACTATAAACCAAAATATCATCAAAATACACCACAACACACTTACTAATGAAAGGCCTCAAAATCTGGTTCATAACACGCATAAAAGTGCTTGGGGCGTTTGACAACCCAAATGGCATGACTAGCCACTCATACAACCCTTCCCTTATCTTAAAGGTTGTTTTCCACTCATCTCCAGCTCGAATCCGAATTTGATGATAGCCACTCTTCAAATCCAATTTAGTAAAAATCGTGGCCCTACTAAGCTGATCAAGTAAGTCATCCAATCTAGGAATAGGAAAATGATACTTGACAATTATTTTGTTAATGGCTCGACTATCAATGCACATCCGCCAAGAACCATCCTTCTTTGGTGTTAGAAGGGCAGGTACCGCACAAGGACTCAGGCTCTCACGAACATATCCCTTAGCCAACAACTCTTCCACTTGCCTCCTCAACTCTTCATGCTCACTAGGACTCATCCTATAGTATGGTCGATTTGGCAATGCTGCACCTGGCTCAAGATCAATCTGATGTTGGATATCTCGCATGGGAGGTAACCCTTTAGGCAATTCCTCTGGAAACACATCACTGAATTCGTTTAGGAGTGGTAAGACTGCATCAGGAACCGCTATCTCTTTGTCCACCCACTTTCCAAATAGGACATAAACAACTTCAGATTTCTGCACTTCCCTATCAAACTGCGCCAAGGTTAATAAATTAACACAACCCTTGCTGCCTTCCTGCATCAGCTTGGACTGATCATGATCCTTATTAGGCACTAACACAATCTTCACACCTTCAAACATAAAACTGTAAGTGTTAGTCTTCCCATTATGAGTCACATCTCAATCAAACTGCCAAGGCCGTCCTAACAATAAATGACATGCATCCATGGCTATCACATCACACCAAACCTCATCCTTGTATTTTGCCCTAATAGAAAAGGAAATCAAGGCACATTTTGACACTGTTACCTCGCCCCCTTGTTTCAACCATGCCAACTTATAAGGCTTAGGATGCTTTTCAGTCTGAATTCCCAATTTTTGGACTGCCTCTGCTGCAATTATATTCTCACAACTACCTCCATCAATCACAAATCTGCAGACTTTCCCCTTAATAATGCATGTAGATTGGAAAATATTATTTCGCAGCCATTCATCATTAACAGCTCTAGGTGTTAGGCAGGACCTCCTCACTACCAAAGCAACCCCTATATCACCAGTCACGACCTCCTCATCAACATCATCTGTATCAAATACTGGATCGCCTATTAAGTCAGAGACCTCTTCATCATCCTCACATTGCTCATCTACCTATGCAAACATTATTCTTTTTACCCTCTTTTTACACTCAGATTGCTTGTGACCACTTCTTCACACGCAAAACATTTAATCCCACTACTCGAACTCGAACTAGCCTTTTGTGCAATGGTTGGCACTACCCCTGGTTTGGTCGCAGCAGCTCCTTGGGCCATTCTGCCACCCACACGACTCACAACACTACTGCCTCCTACTCTCCCATATCCAGACGTTTGCATAAAACCACCTGGTCGCCTCTTTTTGATTTGCAAAGCCCGTTGGTGCGCTGCTGAAATAGACATAGGATCGAACATGTTCACTATCTCTGCAATTTGCTCTCTTAAGCCTCCAATATATCGAGCAACCAATTGATCCTCCGTCTCATGCACCTCATTACGCGCAATTAGCTGGTAAAATTCAGTTGTATAATCATTAACTGAACGGTTTCCTTGCCTCAAATTCTGCAACCTATGGTACATTAAACGCTGAAAATCAAAAGGTAAAAACATGGCAGGCATTTGTTTCTTCATCTTCTCCCAAGTCATGATTTTTGACTTCCCCAACCGAACTCGGGTCTGTTTAGTTTGCTGCCACCAAGCCATCGCCCTATCTAAAAACCTGGTTGCCACCAATGGTACTCGTTGAGCCTATAGCACCCCTTTAAACTCTAAGATCTCCTCCACCATAGCCAACCAATCAAGGAATTCTTTTGCTTTTAAAAAACCATGAAATTCAGGGATCTCAGTTCGTATACCTGCCTCCCATCGCCTCCCATCATCATTCTCGTCATGCTGGCGAAGATGTCTACGCGGCATATCATAATAACCTTCCCCATAGTCACCTTCGTCATCATTTCCTTCAGCAAAAGGATTCCTCAGGTCGTTAGCATTAGGGACTCATCGCTGGTTTGGTTGCCCCCTATTTTGATTGACTAACAAATCAGCCATCCTCTCTGTGAGCTGATCCACAATATTTTCAATCCGCTGATCCATCTGTTCCATTCGCTGCTCGAACCGTTGCTCAAAGCGACGCTGGTCATCACGCTCATAAACTTCTTCTACACGTTGTTGGGGTTACTGTTGCTGTCTTCTGCGAGACATCTTGTCTTGTCCGAGGAGCACAGTTCTGATACCAAACTGATGTAGCGGAAGGAGTGAAAGATAACTATTAACGACTGTAAATCGCTAATCTTCTACACCGGCAAGGTATAGGCATCAAAATTCGACGAATTTTGGATAGTTTGAGGAAAATTCGAATTCTATTGATAATAATGATATACAAAAGCCAAAACAATATCTCTTAAATAGAAACCCTAAAACAAATCCTAAACAAACTAGAAGATAGGAGTTCTATTCTAAATAAACTAAAAAATAAGAGTTCAAAACTAATCAAACTAAGAAATAAGACATTTAAGGCAATTAAAATATAAATTTACCTTTTTGAAGGCCTAAACATTCAAATTTGCCCAAAAAACAATGTGCATCATGAGTCCGTTTCTGATCAAACTAGCCTTTGGAATTACTAAAATTAGAAACTCCAAAGTTGCAATTATTTATAAAACTACCACAGCTACAATTTTTAAAATTTATCTAGGAATCTAATTGCTTGTTCTTCTATAACTCTATCCACATCAATACTGCTTTTATATTTAATTTTTTTTGCTGGTTTAAATTTGAGCAGGCTTCATTTATTCTTCCAAGAGTGACATAATAATATTAATATATATGATCAAATATAAATTATAAAAGATTAAAATGAATTGCAAAAATGGAAATCAACTCGATAAGTCTTTCAAAAAAAAAAAAAGGGTTTCGGTTTCTCAAAAGCATATGGTAAAACTCATTGATACTAAGTGTCCATCATGATTCTATATACAACAAATCATTTTTTTTTTTAAATTTGACCTAATTTATACTCTATATTTTTTTATTTAAAAATTGAATACTTTCATATTTTAATTTTAATTTCATCGATACTTTAATCCTTTCAATAATTTTTGTAGTGAGTCTCTTATATCAAAAACATTTAATCCTTTATATTTTATAAAAAGAAAATAATTTAATCTCTCTATTTTAATATTATGAAATAATTTAGCTCCCCTCTTTTTATTAATTTAAATTTATAATTTGAATGTTGATTAAACTTTCAACACCTATATATACCTCTATCAATATATTAAATCAAAAACTAAGTTATAAAATTTTATCAATTTTATTTAATCTTCACTTTTTGGCCCTTAATTTAATTAATTTTTAAATAACTTTTAAAAAATTATAATAATTGAAATCAAACACTAAAAAGTGAATAACTTGATTTTAAAGTGAAATCAACCAAATTAATGAATTTATTAAAATTATAACTTAATTTTTAACTATAAGATGTTGATAGAAACAGGTGCAACTTTTCAAAAAATAGTTAATTTTAAGACTTTAAAGTTAACATAATTAAAAAATTAAAAATTAAAATGTTTAACTTTTTTAAAATCGAGTGATTAAACTGTTCATTTTAATGAAATAGAGGATTCTAAATGTTTTTTTTTTATACAAATATTTTTTCTTTTGACATAAGTGTTTTTTGTTTTTTTTAAACATTTTCGACATAAGTGTTGATGCAATGAAAACAAAAAGGTAAAATTTTTTAATTTTCAGAAAAGAGAAGGAAATATGAATTAAGTCAAATTTCTCGGCAATTCTACAATATGTATGTCACAAATATGGAGATATTAGTACTAAGTCCATTATACGTCTTTTTTTTTGTTTCTATTTTAGGGTATGAATTTGTGATTATTTTAAGAAAATTAATAATTTATAGTTGTTTGAAAAAATTCTCAATTTATGATTTTTAGCTGATGCAGAGGGGTGATAAAATTTCACCATTTAAAATAGCAAAATGGCACTTGTCAGGTTAGACTATTATTTTGGCGAAATACCCTGATAAAATTACAAAATAGTACAACTACCGATTCTTTTTACATTGTACAACTGTTTTGGTCAATTTTTTTTTAAAAAATAATACATAAAAATTTTATTTTTAAACCAACACATAAATATTTTTGAATGTTTTTTCCTTAGTTATATATTTTATACACTTAAAAATTTATAAAATGTGATAAATTATTATTATTATTGTTATTAATATTTGATATTATTTTAAAAATAAATTATATATTTTGAAGAATATTATATCATAAGTAATTATTGAAACATATTATTTGAATAGAGTTCAGCACATGGCTCGCTGGGCCTTCAATAATTATAAATAAAATATAATTTTTCACATAAATACAATGAATTTATAAGCGTAGTTTTGTTATAGTATACTTGCCGGTTTGTTCTAACGTACGAAAATTCCATTTTTAGAGCAAAACATAATATTTTTTAAAAAAATTTCTCAATATTATATATATATATATATATATATGCATAGCATGAATTTATAAAGTATAAAAATTAAATTATTATTATTATTATTACCATTAGAATTCTTTTTCCTTTCTCTATGTAAAAAAAGTATAGAAAGACTTATAATTATGTTTTAATTATATAGTTAATTATGTAATATGTAATTAATAATAACAATTAGTAATAATTCGTTTTTATTTATCTATAATAAGTATTTTCTCATTAGTATTTTCTATTTAATTTAACCAATTTGAATTTTTTTAATTTTTTATTTAAATATTTGAAGTAATTTGGAAAATTCAAAATAATTTAGAATATAAAATTCAATTACAGTGTTACATTTTTGTATTGACTGACTTATTAAAAAGTTATAATATAAGAGCCAATGAATTACAAAAAAGAAATAATTAATTATTAACTAAAAATTGAACAGATATTCAATACACGTGGATCATACCTTTTGTTACATTCACAATTCCTATGTTAATAGGAGCATATATATATAAGAAATAATTAATTATTAACTAAATATTGAACATATATTCATTACTTTCGTGGATCATACCTTTTATTACATTCGCAATTCCTATGTTAATAGGATATATATACTTATTTATTTATTTATTATTTTCAAAAATTGAGAATTTTTATTTTTTTAAAATTGAAAATTTTTAAATTGATAAACCAATCTTATTGCAATTATCTCCTTTTAAGTCGATGAGATTATACAAAAGGAAGTAATTCTATCCTTTTAAATCGATGACTGCAAAATTCAAACTCATCATATTGCCGTTAAAAAGAATTATCACTTAATTACTCTCGCACGGACGGATAGTATAAATTTTATTGAAGTACAATATGACTTATTTAATTAAGGTCCAACTATTCACCTGAGTTATTATCCATAAACATTTAGGTAAAACTCTATATGAAACTCTTGGGAGTCAATATCTGATGAACTCATTTTTAACAAGCACCTACATGTTAATTTAAGTCTTGATTAAACATTAATTATAAATAAGTTTGTTTTTTTATTATTATAAATGCATAGAAACGACCAATTTATTATTTTATTTGATGTGGTGATTAATTTGTTATGGTAATTGTTAAAGCATCATTTGATGGTAGTAACAAATCAAATGCACATAAACGACCAATTTATTACCAATGGTATGGTAAGACATATAGAATATTTTTTTAACATAGATTGAAAATTTACCCAAATATAATAATATCTCAATTAATCATTATTTTATTTTTTTCAAAAAATTTAAACCGTATAGTGTGGATTAGGAGTAGAAAAAAAAAAGATTAGGAGAGATCTTACTTTATCTATGTTGTCATATCAACTATCATGTATGCACATCATATCATACTAATTGAAATTTTGATGAAATTAAAATCATTCACAAAATTTATATAAAAATTAATACACTAAAAAGAAGTGACAATATTTTTAATTTTTACAAGTGGAGGTGACTGACGCAAAGTGTTAATGCCATAAAAGGGTAGTGCATGAATGTGTGCCTCTGGAGACACAACTATATCTGAAGCCGTTCATAGCAGAATTGAAAATTTAGAATCAAACATGATTGTGCGCCTCATTCATTGTGCCTGAGAGTGAAAGTTTTTTAAGTGCTAAGATAAATTAAATTAAGACGGCTTTTCATTTTTCTCAATCAAATTAAAGCTTTTGCTTTGTTGATTATTCATGCCACACAGTGCGTGTGTGTATATATATATATATATATATAAACTTTTAAAGTAGCTATTACTAGTAACGAAATTCAGCACACAAAATAAATTATATGATTATCAGCTCACCAAATAAATCAAAAGCACTTTCTAGTTTTTTTTGGCTCTTGAAAATTTTTGAAGTGTTCATATAATGAGAAACAAAAACATCGCTTCAAGCAAGCAAGCGTGTTTAAGATTGTTCTTAAAAGTTTCAGTTGCTTAATTAACGTAAATTACTATGTTCAAGTTTCAGTGCATGATCAGTTACGTGCATCGGTGCACGTATGACTCATTCTTTTCAAAGTTTGATAGCTAATCCAGTCAAACGAATGAGACAAGCCGAGTCAAATATAGAAACAGTCTTTTCAAAACTTCCAACTTCAGGGGGAAAAGAATCCGTGCAACAAGAATCTTCTGCATTTTCTTCTCTCTATATATATATATACATGCATGCGTGGGTATACATAGTAATTAATTAGTAATCTACATTGTACATATACAAAAATGAAAACTTGGCTCATTATCTTAATTGTTTGGTGTTCAGTAGTCTTCTTTTTTACGATTTTGGCTCTCCTCAGACGAGCAAACTCCACAGGAGGCCATGGTGGTGGATTCCATAGTAGTGGTGGTGGGCATGGTTTAATCATTGGCGGAGGACACGGGCATCATTTTGCTAGCGCAGGAGATTTTGGAGGTGGTGGTTTCGGCTTTGGAGGAGGAGGAGGAGGTGTTGGTGGTTGTGATTCTGGTGGGGGAGGAGGTGGCGGTGGCGGTGGCGGTGGAGGTGGAGGAGTAGGAAACTGTTGATTATTGCTGACATCAACTCCATGCTTAGCTATAAATTCGACGAATATACTGTAGCTTCTTTATAATTTACGTATAGATTATGTATGTAATTTTTTACTCCTGGTTCTATTTTGATTATTGTGAGTCAATCTTTTGTTATTTTTTTATTCTAATTTAATAGTTACATTCTATTGTTTATTTAAACTAGTTTTCGTTTCATCAATAATTCAAATGAAAATATCTAGTACTCATTTCCATACACTTATTCTTTTTTCTTGTGATGGACAATTAAATCACTTTAATTGGTTAAAACATTTAGTTTTCAATTTCTCAAACATTACGAAGTTGTGGTAAATACTTTTCAATAAATTTTAGGTAGTCATGATTAATGATATTCTGATCTTCTCGTACAGTTTGCTTGGAGAACTCAGATTAAAAAAAATGCAAAATGATGAATCTGATTTATGTTTAAATTTTTTGAATAATTCAAATTTTATCGACCTTAAAATTGACATATGTCTAGATAAATGAAAAATATCAATTTTATCCGGACTAAAATTATTATTAACTTAATAATTAATATACCGGTTATTGTAAATATTATTTTATACAAAATAGTAATCTTGTACATTACATTGTCATAACAATTTAAACATATGCCAATTTTAAGATAAGTAAAATTTAAACAATTTAAAATTTAATAATTAAATAGATATAAACTTTTAATTAGATAAATAATTTAAAATTATATTAAAATAGAGGATATGTATATATATATATGTATTGTAAATTTTCTGAATTTAGATAAATAGTATTAAATGTTGTTAATTTAGTTTAGTAATTTCATTAAATTTTACTCAAGTTAAGTAACCTACAGCGAGATTTTTTTTTTGAACAACTAAAAAATAGTCATTAGATAATAAAGAGATTACAATAGGGAGCCCAACAAGCATTCATTAGACTAGCCCACATAAGGTATAAGTTCAAACCCACAAACTCCATCTTCCCTAGAGAAACCATAAAATTACAAAGTGAAAATCCTACCACCAGCAGCCATGGTTGAGAGGAAAAGAGCTCAAGAGTGAGTTCTGTAAACTCAACAACCCAACAACGGTCATGAGAGAGCCGTTAATATTGGAGAGTAGTGAAACCAAATCTTCAAAGCGCCTTGGAAGTGTATTTGTGCTTCGAGATACAACAGTTGGGTGGCTAGGGATTTTGCCTTCCGGCGGCGAGGTGTTGTGGAACTGAAAGTGGGAGATGCAGCCATCGGGGAAGATCTCAGACCGTTTCCCTTCTTCCGAGCCGCAGAGGTCAAGCTCCAAGCCAACCACATAGCAGCAGATTGATAAACCCATCTGCACAAAATGCTAAACAAAACACAGCAAGACAACACCATTACTATAAAAAGCTATCACTAATATTATCATATTTATTTACCAAAGGACAGAAAAAGAAAGAAACTTGGGGAGGGGATGAATATTGCTGGTTAAAAAACCACCATTCACCCCTTGACCACAAACACATAAATATGAGACTGTTCATAGAGAGAAAGCTATGATCCAAACAAAACCTTTGTTTCACCTATCGAGATTGTTTTCATGTTGTGAAAAATGGTGACTTTAAACGCAGTTTTGACTCTATTAATCAACTCGAAAGCTCAAATATCGATAATACATTTTTTGAGGAAATATCTACACGAGAATTACGACAATTTTAAATGATAATATTTAATTATTTTTTACGAAAGTATATTGATGATGTTTATGTTTTTTGAGTTGATTAATAGTGTAAAATCTACATTTAAAGTCTCAATTATTCAAAACACACATATCCTCAACGGATAAGAAATTTAAAATTTTTAATTCAATTTATATATATAAACAATATTTAAAAATATTTTAATAACTACAAAAAATATATAAAAAAACAAAATTTCAATTATTTATCCATCGTAAATATTAATAATTTATTTTTTATAATTAAAGTAAGTGATAGATTCAAAAAACTAACGCTAATTTATCGAAAATTAACAAAGGATATCAGATATTTAGAGACCAAAAAATAACAATGCATTTTCTTCCATCATTACTTTTCCATCGTCAGTCCGTTGTTAAACTTTGCAGTGGATGAAGTATTTCATCATTAATTCTGTTAGCAATAGTTATTTTACCAGCTGGCCATATCCGTTGCATATGTTTTTAACGCTGGATTTAGTCGTGGCTAATCCTCATTTTTGTATAGTGATAGGAAATATTTATTTATTTATGATATTTCAATTAAAAATATACATTTAAAATAATTAAAAAAAATATTTAATTGATTTTATTTGTCATTGTTAATATAACTAATAATTTTAAAATATTACTTTTAATTTTTTTGATATTATTTTATTGAATTATACAGTTATTATGGAAATTAAACAATAAAATAGGTTATAAATAAGAAATAAAAATATTATTTATTTAAAATATTTAAAATATCTTATTTTTATAATTGTATTGTTGAGAGTTTCCTATATTATTTAGTTGTTGCCTGTTTTAGAATGTTTCCTGTTAAGCTTGATAGCTTCCAATTCTTTAGGTGTTAGCTGTGTTTATTTTTCTTCCTATTTGGCTATACAGATGGATGTATAAATAACAC
>CATIWM010099405.1:0-27196 GCA_949671775.1 Mallotus repandus | reverse complement strand
ATATGCATAATTTTAGGGGGAGTAAAATTAATTCAAATTATCACACACTTCACTTTATATTATTCTCTCAAACTCAAAATAAGTTTGTCAAAATAAAAAAGGGGGAGATTGTTGACCTTAACAATAATCAATCTTGATTTTGATCTTAACAAACTTGATTTTGAGCATTTAACATGTTTGTTTAAGTGTGTATAAGCTAGGACTATCATAGAAATCAAAATGAAGTTAAGCGTGCTTTTGGGCCAAATCGACCTTCGGGATTCCAGGAATATTTTAGAAGTCTTATACTTTTATAATGAGAAAGTTATCTTCTTAACATTTGAATTAGACATCACAAGCTTTCCAAATTGGTTTTACTTGTCAAAATCTAAATTCATTTGGGTCCGGAAATCTTCAGTTAAAATCAGCATATGCAGTTTTCATTTCAATATGAGCAGCTTTAAGTATTTCAATAATACCTTGAGCTACAGATGTCCAATTGAAGTGATTCAAAGTGTTATGGAAATATAAGACAAATACCTACAACTTTTATGAAAAAAGATAAGGTTGATTCGATCGTCTTCAATGTCAAAAAGTCATAATCCCGACCGGGACCATGCAAGTCCTGACCGGGACCAAAATTGCATCAAATTGAAGAAATCATCCAAAACATATCCCGAGCCAATGTCCCAACTGGGACCAGTGTGATCCCGATCGGGATTAAGGCATTCACAACCAGGATCAATGCTAACTTCAAAAATAATAGTTATAACGTATATATTTTTGAATATCCCGACCGAGATCAATGTGATCACGACCGGAACCAGGGTTTTTGTAGGCTAAAAGTCCAAATTTCATTCAAATGAAGTTTGAATTTATTGGAAACAAAATTATTGTTTCCAACAGCTATAATTGAATTGCTCAACTATAAATACAACCTCTGAAGATCATTTAGAGGTCAAGAAACTTATTTTTCATTTATACATTCTCAAGCATTCAATTAAAGCTCAAAATTCTCTTTAATTCATTCTTGCATTTGATAAAATCTTGTGAGAGTTTGGTGAGTGATTAGCATAGAAATTCTTATTCTTCTATTTTCTGGGTTTAGAAAAAGGGAAGTGAAGTTCTATTCTAAAGGAATTGTTTAAGTGTTTAGCCATTAAAATACTTAGGAATTTGGTTTTAGTGTAAGCCTTCAAAATACTTGTGAATCGGTTTTTGAGTAAGTCTTGAAAACTCAAGTTGTAAGGTTTGAGTTGAGCCTAAAACTCAAGTTGTAAAAATCAATCTAAGGGAATAGATTGTGGTGATTCAAAATTCTAACTTGGGGATAAGTTAGGTGGAGACGTAGGATTGTTGAGAATCTGAACTCCTTAAATTCTTGTGTTCATCATTCTTCATTCTCCACATTCTTTCATTTTTCTTTATTTGTTTTTAAACTATTTTATCTCTAATAAAAGTTAAATTAATTAAAATATTACTCTAATTTAATAAATGAAAAATTTAATTAACTTTAAGATTCTTAAAATTTTTATGAAAAAAATAACTAATAAATTTTTATTAACTTAAGATTAATTATGGAAATAATATTTTTACATAAAATTATTTTTAGAATAAAGATAAATATTTATTACAAAAGAAATATTGAAGGAATGCTATATAATTATTTAAATAAATAATAATATTGAATTACAACTCTATTAAATTTGTAATATTGAATTAATAATAATAATAATAATAATAATAACAATAATAATAAAGTGTATATATAATATTAATAGATAAAGTGTACATTAAATAAGTAATTTTATTAAGTTATTAGATTTTTAATTACCAAAAATAATAAATTACGTACAACACATCGAATATATATAATTATTTCATCTTAAAACTTAAAAATAATATATTAATAGGTAAAACATATATCAAATGAGTAAATTTATTACGTAATTATATTCTTATGACCAAAAATATCCATAATTTCAAATTTAGTAAGAGAGGGTTTAAATCATTCACCCAAAACAAAATCAATTGGAAAAAATAACAAACCAATTTACCAAGTTATTTTTTTAAACATACTTCATGATCAATAAGATTATTAGATCGGTGCCATTCAAGTGCCCTATGAATCCATCCAATTCTTGGTAGTACATGTTTCTTCTGTTTGAAAATATCTCCCTCAAGTTTGACATAATTTCAACTCTTCTCTCTTATTTAGAATTCGAATATTTAAATTTTTTAGTTTTAATTCCGTCAACACTTTAATCATTCCGTTAACTTTTTTGTTGGTATATTAATGAATAGGACATTTTACTCCCTCTATTTTATATAAATTAAACATTTTACTCCCTAAATTTTATAAAAACTAACACTTTAATCTTTTTTATTTTAATAAAATAATTGTTGTTCTTTAATTTTCAAATTATTTTAAATTTAAAATCACAATTTTTACTAAATTTTCAATGATTACACATGTCCTTGTCAATTTAATTTTAATTAAAAAATTAAATTATAAATTTAATAATTCATTAATTTTTATCATTTTTATTTTATATCTATTTTTTATGTTTGGTTTCATTAATTTTACCTTTTTTTAAAGTAATTCATTTTATATATTACTTTAGTTTTAGATAATACTAATTTTAATTGGAGCAAAAATTAAAAAGAATAAGTAAAAAATGAATATAAAATAAATTTATGGATATTTATAGATTTATTAAAATTACAACTTGACTTTTAAGTTAGTGTAAATTTTATATAATTCAAAAATATATATTGATGGAGATATGTGTACATGTCTAAAATTTAGTTAGTATTGAAATTTAAAATTTTAAATAATTAAAAAGTTGAAGGACTAAATTATTTTATTTTATTAGAATTTAGAGATTAAATTGTTTTATTTTTATAAATTGAGGGAGGTAAATGTATTTTGATATAAAAAATCTGATAAAAAAGTTAACGGAGAGACTTAAATATTGATGTAATTAAAATTGAGGGATTTAAATATTTAATTTTCAAACAAAAAGGAGGAAAGTTGAAATTAGGTCAAACTTTAAGGAGGTAAATGTAATTTTTGCAAATAAAAAACCTCATCCTCCTCGCCACCTAAACTAACGGAGAAATCAACGGCGTCCGTTACCCACACACACAAAATGAAACGACCAGAGTCAATTCTAGTCAAAGACACATGTACCCTCTCGATATACCACCTTTGTCTTCCTCTCTCCTTAAAACCAAATCCGAATCCGATCCACGAAATTCGATCCCCTCATTCTGCACAAAAAACCGAATATAAAAGAATCGGTATCGGGTCGGAATTGATCGGGTTTCCCTTTCGGACACAATATATGAATAATAAAAAATTAAAAGAGTAACTGTCTTTGAAACTTTACTCTCTGAGAAACGGAAGAAAGAGAGAAATTGGCCATGGCAGAGGTGAGCGAGAGCTTAGAAGCTCTCCAAGAGCAACGAAAACGACGAGTTGATGAACGAAACGACAGCACTTCACAAGAAGGAGACGAGGAAGAGGAAGAGAAGGAAGAGAGTCATCTCAGTGAGTTTGAGCAACTCGGTGAGTCGCAACAAGTCGTGGAGTTGTCGAGCACTCGAGTGGACAACGAGCTGAGAGAGTCGCAACTGGTGGAGGTTCCGCTTTCCACGGCGATTTTTCCGGAGAAGAATGATCAGTGTTTAGGTTGGTTACTGTTGTTGATTTGATTTTAGAAATTTAATTGAAAAAAATAAAAGAAGTTGAGATTGATATGAGAGTGATGAGTGTGTGATCTAGCAGGTTTGGAGGATAATTCAGCTGTGGAAACGCACGTGGATGTTGAATTCAAGGTTAGGGTCCCAATTTTATTATTGCCATATATTATTAGTGGTCATTTATGGTCTATGCTTCATTTATTAATTCGTTAATTCATTTATTTATTTGTATTGTGGCTGTGAGTGTTTTTTTCTCTGTAATTAATGAAGCTGCGAAAATGTATTTCTATTTGACTGTGAAGATTTGGTGGTTGGTGGATAGGATTTTTTAGAGAATTGATGCATCTGAGAATGCAGGGAGAGAATGTTCTGCTACCAGTTGTTGTTGCTGCTGTTGCTGGGGTCTTAGGATTTTTAATTTTTTTTATTGAATTTTGGTTTGCTTCTTGAACAGAAATATGTTAGATGATTCGTCTATGAACTTGCTGAAAAAATACAAAACTTTGCCAAACATGCAGTGTAAATATTTTTAAGTTCTAGTTTAAGGTTGGGATCATGGATTTTACTTTTTGACTGTCCAATATTTAGGAGAAAAATAATTTGTCAAAGATGAAGTGCATTTTGGAAACTTTTTCCAGTACAGAAGAAGTGTTGTAAATTTCTTGGTAGCAGCTGAACTGTAAGGCTAATAGTGCTTGAATTTGTATTTGAATGAAAGGTTAAACCAACGGTTTTAATAGTTGATAAAATTGTGGAAGTGATGAGAACTTGAATGTCTGAGCAAAGAAATGGTGTTAATTTATTAGAAGTTTTTATAAACATTGTCCAAGCCTTGCATACCAAATATATTAGTATGGAAATTAAAATAAATAAATAATTATATAAGAGGGCTTTCCACTTCCACTACTTTTCTTGCTTATCCTTAGAATAAGATTGTGGGATCCTATATTCTGATGCATCTTTGGAGTGCTTTCTTCATGTTGTACTAACTTTGACTTGAGTTGAGATAAAAAGCAGTGTCATCATCATGTGTTCACATCATATCTACTCATCTTCTTTGTAAGCACCACACCAACAGAGAAAATATGCAGAAAATCAAGGTAAAATTGATCATCATACTGGAAAATTGAAAGAAGTATCTCCACTCTTGATTTTAAGGGAGTCAAATGTCCTAAAATATTTTTTCCTTTTTAATCTCCTCCTCCAGTCTTTCGTAAATTTCAACCTATAAGTGATATTTCATAATCCCAAAGCTTCATATGATACTGGCATTCTCCCCATTGAATATTGCTAGAATTTTGTTCTTACCTAGGATTGCTAGGGAGCTCTCTGACTTGACCTTACTTCAATAAATCTGCGTTAAGCATGTAATTTATGCTTGATACACACACACACACACACACACACGCATATGAATGCATGGGTATAATCCTCGAAATGTATGGAAAAATTATTAACACACACACACACACACAAGCATATGAATGCATGGGTATAATCCTCGAAATGTATGGAAAAATTATTAACAAATTGAAAACACACACACAAGCATATGAATGCATGGGTATAATCCTCGAAATGTATGGAAAAATTATTAACAAATTGAAAACATCTATGTTGAATATGGAATTTGATTAGTGTCTAACACTTGCAACAGAGTCTGAGCAACACTAATGCTGAGTCCATTATTTTACTCATGAGATCAAATAACAAATCGTAGGTCTAAAAGTCATAAATAATTTTTGCAGCATATTAAGCTGACATGCAAAAGATACTAGATTTCTAATTAATATAAAATTACTTGTCCAAATCAATATTTATATTTGCTTGAATTTCATAGCCCAAAAATCAAATATGGAACTAAGTACTGGATGTAAACATTTTCTTGAAGGAGTTATTATTCCTACTATTTCAGAACTCAAGTGATAAATTGACAAATTTGTTGTTGGCATCCCTTTATCTCAATTTATATCCTGAACTATGACAAATTGACAATGCTTTCTGGCTGCCTGCAGTAATGATGGAAAGAAGATTTCAGTTGGCACATGTATGAGCTTTGTCAGTATCTGAACAAATTAGAGACATGTACTGAAATTTAAGTAGGACAAAGGTTTGTATATTATTAGGTGTTAATGAAAATTACTAGGACAGAATCTAATCTTCACTTCGCTATACTATGAATATCAAAGTTCTTTTAGCAATTTAGCAAAGCAGCAGGAAGAATTTGATTATCATTTCCAAGTAATTTAATAATGATTTTGTGTTTCATGTTTATTGGCAAAATTCCTCTAGCTTTTTACTTTGTGTGCCTGCAAGTTTCTTCAAGTCTCAAAACATTTAACATTAACGTGCCAGATTTTATATAGAATGGTGTTTCTGAGGCACAAAGCTTACACTATAACAAGTCTACGTCTACAATCTATGCTTTTCTAAATTGCACTACGACATTTGGATGTATCTTTGTAGTTTTGTAAACCATCCAGAAGTGAAACATTTTACCATCTTCATTATTTTGGCTGCTTGCTCAAAGTATTAAGTTTTTCAATAAATTCATAATTATTCTGATTATAATTTGTTTTTTCAAATCTTTATCAGGAGCAAGATGGGGTTTCAAGGCCTGAAGTTTTAGGATGTATAACAACCCAGGGTGTTGAAACTCAGGCCCAAAATCAGCTCCAATCTTCTCAATGCCCAAGCCCAACTTCCTTGTTAGAACTTTCACCAACTTCTGTTACACAACCAATATCATCTGCTCCAAGTCCAACTCTACCAGAACCAATATTGTCTCCATCAAAGGTTAATAATGCATGTATGCCAGAAGCAGATCAACAAAATTATTCTGAACGCAAAAATCTCTCTCTTCCTATAGTGAGACCACATGTTTCTGATGGTTACAACTGGCGGAAATATGGTCAGAAGCAAGTGAAAAGTCCTAAAGGTTCTCGAAGCTATTACAAGTGCACTTATTCAGACTGTTGTGCTAAAAAAATTGAATGTGCTGATCATTCGGGCCATGTGATTGAGATTGTTAACAAAGGAACTCACAACCACGATCCCCCTCGAAAAAATAACTGCACAAGAGAAAGCAAGGTTGCTTTATTATGTGCCCCTGTTTTGAATGATGGCATAACCGAACATTCCTCTGGTGTGCATATGGATTCAATTCAGTCCAAGTTGCCAAAAGAATTTATACAGGAAGTGACCACAAATCCTGACAAAAAGCGTCAGAGTTCATGTGGCTCCAATGGGAATGGGAGAATTCTTGTCAAAGAGGAGCATGTCAGTGAACCTGAACCAAAAAGAAGGTATGGTCTCCCTTGACTTTGGTTATGTTGATGTGAATTTCATGTGCAATGTTAACACTTTCTGATATAACACTTAAAGTATTCTTTTGCTTTGTTGTCCAGAGTGAAGAAGGAGACCGTAGAATGTTCAGGAGCTCTCTTAAAACCTGGAAAGAAACCTAAATTTGTTGTTCATGCGGCTGGTGATGTGGGAATCTCAGGTGATGGGTACAGATGGCGCAAGTATGGGCAAAAAATGGTGAAAGGAAACCCCCACCCCAGGTGCATGTTTATTTCTTCATTTGTTCTTTGCATGCACAGAGATTTTGACCTGGTGTACTTATAGAAATTAACATCTGATAATATGGTTCAAGATGTAACATGACTGTCAATTTAAAATTGGGGCATCTTAGTTTCTCCTTTTTTTTTTCAATCGTAGTGGAAGAAAGTATTGAAAGAAATAAAAAGGAAATTAATTTATTGTTCTCATTTTTTAATGTTCATGCCATCAGTGATCTTTTATTTGGATGCAAACTCATGCTATTAGAAATCACATTCTCTAGATGTGCATTTATATTGCTTTGTGGTGGTGTTGTTAGTATTGGTGGAAGCTAAAGCAGTTTTTAACACTTACATAAAGCTGCATCATGGTGGTTTATTTTCAAGTGCAAAATATTTAGGTGAAATTGCCTTGCTGTTTCTATAGATGTGATCGTGTAACAGTCACTTCATTGTCAACTATCATCCATTTTGATAATATGAGTTCCAGCAGCTTCTCTTCTCTTTCTCTGGGGTCCTTTGCATAGTTTCCAAGTATCCGTTGGAACAATAATTTAGTTGGTATCCAGTTTTGTGTGTGCCGTGGAGATTTATTGAAGATGCAAATTCATCGTCTTTTAGTTGACTCTTGTTTAGTTCCATCCCAATTTTGCTTCTTGATACCTCCTATATGGTAATAGTAATTTGCTGAAGTCCAATAATCATGGTATTCTTTTGAAGCTTTTTATTCTCATGTAATAGTGCTGTTCGATAAGATTCCTTTACTAAGGCAATGGCCTTTGTTGGTTAATACTCCTCTATTTATTATGGTGGTTAGATTGATTATAAATTTAATTTCTTTAGTCCTGAAATGATCTTATTGATTTCTTTTTCTGATCTAACTGGAGAACATTCTTCCTAACAAAGTTCAATTGGCAGTCTTGCATTATAGCCTGCTGTTTACGAAAGTGAGAGTGAAAAACAAAAAATTGAAAAACTAAGTTGAAGCATTTTCCTTTGTAGATTTTGCAGTTTGTTCTGTTAATGACATTTTTCAGAAATGCTATGTTTTTTCAAGGACACCATTCTTTTTAACAGGCCAGTTTCAGGTCAATGTTGATGATTATCCTATGAGGAACCACAGCTACCTATGACTTATGAACATTGAAGAGAATAATGGCATTTCTTATTAGGTTTACCCTTGACTTGGGTGATATGTGCCTTGTTAGTCTTCTGGCTTCTAGATGAGTGCAAGTGGCTGAACTGATGCATGCCTATGATATGGCTTATTGTGAAATGCTTTACCGTTGTCCTACACCTTGTTTAAAAAAAAATTCCTACAATAAAGCCATGTCACTCATGATTATTGGATGACGAGCAGTGGAGATAGAATTTTCTCCCTTTTCATTGTAAACCCTTGCACATCAGCTTCTGGTTCTTGGATGGGGATCACCGTCACAGGTTTAATTTAATTTTATCCATACACACCATCAACCTTCGAGTTTATGTGTAGGATTGTTGGTCATATGGTTATGCAACGATGAAACGAGAGTGGATAGAGAAGAACACCTTTTTTCCTTTTTTCTTTTTAGTGTAAATCTTTGGAAACTTGTTAATTTTCTATGACGAACTGAAAGGGTATATCATATTAGAATTTCTGCATCCTGATAGAATTTCAATATCTTTCAATTGCAAAATTCATAATCCATTTCGAAGCTTTAATCATTTATTCTTTGATCTGAGTTGCATCTTCCAAATTTAGTCCAGCCTGTGGATGCTGTTCCTTTTGTTCTGATTTCTCGCAGTAAACAAATAATGCAGGAACTATTATAGATGCACTTCTGCTGGATGTCCTGTCCGCAAGCACATTGAAACTGCTGTAGATAACACAAATGCTGTCATTATAACATACAAGGGAGTACATGACCATGACATGCCAGTGCCTAAAAAGCGACATGGTCCACCAAGCGCTCCCCTTGTAGCTGCTGCCGCTCCTGCTTCTATGAACAGTTCACAACTCAAGAAAACTGATGCATTCCCAAATCAAGTAAGTTCAACACAATGGTCAGTGGGTAAGGAAGGGGAATTAACCAGCGAAACATTGGATCTCGGAGGTGAAAAGGAGAAGGCCATTGAATCAGCTCGAACTCTTCTAAGTATTGGATTTGAAATCAAACCTTGCTGAGCAGAGGCCTTTTTTTCGCATAGCTGTCTAGATGTGAATTATTATTGAATTATTAGGTCTGATTTGTGCTTTTTTTTTTCCTTTTTTCTTTTTGCTTTTCTTGTATCCTTCTTACATTTTTTTCACCTTTCCTTGTTTCTTCAGCCTCCTCCATTGTATGATGGAAAAGTTGTATATTGGTAATGTACACATCAGGAAACCTTTCAAACAATGGTAAGCTGATAGTATCGGAACATAGTATTGGCTAGCATCATTCATTTTCCTTTTTTTTTTCCTTCTTATCCTTATATTGCTGCAGGACCCATATCATTTCAGGAGCAGTCCCTCTCAATTTTTACCGCGGATCTAAAATGATTAAGTTGGGTAGTTGTTGGCACCTGACAGCTTTAAAAAAGGTGGGCATTTTGTTGAGTGGTGATGTTGGAGCAAGAAAACCTGTCAAAATATTTATATGTCAAAACAGTTCCAATGGACCAGCAAAAAGAAAATTGTAATTAGAATTAGAAAAGAGTGCCATTCCCACCGCCAACTGCAGCAGAAATGCCAACTTAGTCATAAAATTAATCAACAATTCTTGTTTGTCAGCCACTTTATCTCATGCTTGACAATCAACACTATAGGAAGTGATGATAATAATTTTTTTTTTGTAAATAATTGTTACATCCTTCTAATTAGATTTTTATAGTCTGTGATCAAACATCGGTTGCTAAATCAGCCAAATTTATAGGAATATGAAGTAATTATTAGTGAAATCTGAACTAAGGACGCATTGGTTTGTTTTTGGTTTAAAATGCTTTTTTTTTTTAATGATAGTAAGTTAAGGATGGGATAATTTTGTAAAAGTGTATTCCAACAAGATAGTATCCAGACTTTTAGACCAATCTTTCAAAATTAACACAAAAGACTTTTATATATATTTTTTTTGAATTGTAAGCTATTCGAAAAAATAATAAATACTTAAAATACTATAACTTGTTTTGAAAATGAAACTATAAAAAGGAAACATTATAAACGAATTGACATAAAAGAGAGGAAACAAAATTAACACAAAAGAGAGGCAAGTTGCTCTAAACCCCAAGCTTTGTCTTCCCATTAATTACCAGAATAAAAAATAATATTTGAATAATATAGAAATGATTGGTGTACAATTTTAAAACATGTGGATGCTGAAACCCAAGTAATTATGCTGAAAGGGGTACATGCACATTCTTATGAAGTAGTAGTAACAGTAGCAGTGGGGGCATTGCATTGAAGGCTGCTGCTGCAGCTGTAGGCACCACAGATCCACCCACACCACCAGTGAATTGGTTGACACCATTAATCAATTAATGTGTTCATACATTTTGATTTTGTTACCCTTTGGTCTGACCTTGATTTGCTATTCATTAATTTTCACTTTCATTTCACATTCTTTTTTTTTTTTTTCAGAATGGAACATTTAATAAGTTGAACATTTATTTTTAGAAAGAGCATCCTCTATATACTATAATTTTTCTTTTCCACGACTAAAAGAGTAATTATGTGAAAACTCCATTTTAAAGGCATATTGAGGTGTAAAATTCAAATCTTACTGTTGTCAATTTAAAAAGTAAGAAATTTTAATTTTCTTAGATAAAGTTTTAAATTCCAACTTTGTATATGAAAAAAATTAAAGCTGGAAAAGTTTTGTTTTCCTTATAAATTCTACCTAACTCAATTTGGATTAGTAGATTCTTTTCTTGTAACACATTAAATAGTATGAACTAAGACCATATGTTTTACAATTATTTAAGTGTAATAATCCTTTTATCTTTCTTCAAACATAAAACAAATATCAGAAAAGCCATATAAATCATATTAGTGAATCCAACCACTTTGGCAAGGAGATGTTGAAACACCTCCAACTCTTAATGCTAGAGATTGTTTTGAAACTTTTAAGGTGGATTTGCATAAAGTCTATCTTCATATGATCAATTCATTGCATTTTTATCGGGCTGAAATGAATATATATATATAGTTTGAGTTCAGAAAGTTCAAAAAAAATGTGGAGGAAGTTAATTAAGTAAAAGATGAAGCATATGTTATTATTATTATTATTAACTGAATTCTCACATCTGAAAATTGACTAGAAATGATAAAAACTCTCTTTCATAACAATAATGAACTTTAGATACTAATGGTTTTGATAAAAAAAAATCTCGAGTTTAATCTCAAATTATAGCATAAGTAAAATTCCTTCCTCTTGTTAAAAAAATAAAATAAAATAAAGTTGACATGATTTATATGCAAGAAGCAATAAAGATTTTCCCACCCAGACAGGGCATCCATCAATCATTATCTCAAATTAAATCTTAAAATAAGTACACCCAACAAGCATGTTGTGTACAGGGAGTCCATCCCCATTCCAAGGGGACAGAAACAAATTCTGCTCCCCAATCAATCTTTGTCACACTTTTAGGGCAGAATCGACCAGCTTGAATTAATTTGTTTAGCTGTCTTGTACCTGCTGCTGAGGCATTAATCAAAAGATGAATCCTGAAGCCACATTGTGGTTTTGAACATGGATTCTAATTACTAACTAACCCCTTTCAACTGTACAAAAAAAATGGGTACATTAATTTTCTCTTTTTTTTTTTTTTTCCTTTGAACATGCCCCATCAACAGCACAATCATCAGTTGATTTAATTCAAGTAAAATCTACAATCTAGGGAATTCATGATGCATACAAATTCACGAAATATACACAGGCATTTTCATTGCTAACTGAGGAGTAGCCGTGAATTAGTTACTAGGATAAACTGATGACTGAACCCTGGTGCTCCACGTGCCAACATCATTCTGAAGAGACCCAATTCATCTATAATAGCCATGGAAGCACCAGGTGCCAACATCATTCTGAGGAGAAACTTAATTCATCCATAGCTATGGATATTTCGGATTCCACAACACAGTCGGTGATTTTATCTTCAACTTTGACACCATTTTCTTCTTTCCCTTCTGCCGCATTCATACACTCCTGAAATCTGAAGCAACCGCTGAGATGATCATTTGTCAACCCTGCTACTTGCATGAAAGAGTATACGACCGTGGGACCCACGCTGCGGAATCCCCTTCTCACCAAGTCTTTGCTTATTACATCAGCTTTTGGAGTTTTGACAGGAACTTGGCGTGGATACCTGAATCTGCTAATTATAGGTTTGTAATTCACAAAGCTCCAGATGTACTTATCAAATGACCCAAACTCATCTATGACCTGGCATCAATAGAACCTGCAAAAAGTTAGTTGTAATGATAATCATAGCAAGTGTGGAGTTTACAATTATGGCAGTGACTTCAGTAACAAAGTTAAGTGGTTATGACTGTACACCATCGAGTCAGATGCAACAATTTCTGAGATAATATTGCAACAAAGCAAGCTGGCATCTTTAAAAAAGAAATAATTAGGTCGAACAAACAACTCTTGACATAAGATAGATATATCAAGGTCAAGTTGTATGGTTGTAATAGAAAAACTTTGTCCTATATGACTAATACAGATACATAGAGATCAGGACCACCATTCAACTACTTTTCACCTAACCTGCCTGATAAAAATGATCATTAGGCACACATCATGTGTTGTTTAAATGCTTAGACAAACATAGGACACCTTAAAACCCAAAAATATGAATGCATTGGTCTAATAAGGTATCATTAAATGAGATCAAGCAACAAACAAATTCCACTTGTCACAGCCAATCAAGATATTAACATTTAGCTAAACTTCTCCAGCAAAGGAAACGAACAAATATAAAATAAATATATAAAAACTGCACTATCCAAGTAAGTCTCCTCACGGAAAAAGACAAAATACAGTTGTAAGAAAATGAAATAAAATAAAATATAATAATCTACCTTTGATATTTGGCGTGCATTCTCAATGACAGCTCGCAATTTAACTTCTGACAATAAGGAGCTTGCTGTGCTTCCAGGCGCTATTATCTTCTTCTCACTAAATTTTGAGACAGCAACTGGATCAAAATCTGCAAAAACTTCCCTGCACAAAATAGTTCGTCAATGATGAATATCAAAACATGGTCAATAATATAGAATAACAAGTAATGTCCTTTAAGTGGGAGAAGAGAATGTGATGAGCAAAAAATTCCATGGATTTTTCACGGATGAGACCATAAATAAATGAATGCATGATGGATAGAACCACTACCTAAAGATGTGTCTTTTGCTTAGAATAGCTGGCCAGGTAAGTTCAGATAAAGCACCCGAAAGAACAAGAAGCTCAAACAATTTCCTGCATTTGGACAAAAAATAAAGCACAAAACTTTTAGAACAGAAAATCATGTCAGAGAAAGAAACACCTTCAACAGTATACACGTGATAACAATACTACATACTTGTCATCATGTATAGGAACTCCCCATTCTTCATCATGGAAAGCTGTATAACATGGATCTGATTTCAACAAAAGAAAAACAAATCAGCAATAAAATTTGACATATGCAGAGTTGAATTGTGGAAGCATTAGAGCAACACCTTGGCAATTGGCTTGCTTATGTAAAGTGTGTCCTAGTACTTTTCATGTGAAATTCACACATTTCAATCCACAATTCTACATGTTCATCCAGCCTGATATTTTAATTCATCTCATGTTCACGTTGACTGAGACATAATGTTTCTTAACATTCATCAATATGCGCATTGCATTCTTACACCAAAAAAGGGAGCAACACTAGATAAGATGTATAACATCAGAAAGAGTTGGGAGGGAAAGGCATGAGAATATAAATACTTGTGTTCGTGTAAAAGAAGGAAAGTTATCAGGTAATGAGCTAGTACTAAATTGATAAGTTAAATCTGACAGCTATTATCAAAATGCAAAAGACGAAAAAATTGAACCACGTTGGTGAAAGTTAAAGTGCTTAGATATCGGCAAGAGATCGACCAATTGTTGCATCAAAGTTTTAGACGTTTATAGCAACCCAAGAAGCTTCAGCAATTGGATAGCCCAAATGCATCTAGTCACACTGCTTTTTCTTTTGTGTAGTGACATTGTGCATTTTTTTTTTATAGAAACAGAAGAACTAGCTCAACCCATTTTCAGGAATTTTTAGCTAAATTCTTCAAAAATACAGCAGACTCCAAGATGACAGAATGAGGACAACCTTTTGGAACTATGAACCAAGTAATTACACAGCTTCTCATCTTGTTCCATGTAACCACCAGCATGAAAATAACATCATAACTAATTAACATAAACTCCTTAATAAATCAAGTGTTGTAGACAACAGAGATCTGCATTAGGCCAAAATGCTAAAATCAAACTGCAAAAAAAATATTTTAGCTCGACTTTCATGCATGCACAAAGACACAAAAACTTGGGATCATTTTGGCTTTGAGTTAATTAAGCAGTTACATTAAAAGTTATGCAGGTGGGTTAAGGATTTCTGAAGAAACAAACCCCTCCATACATAACAACCTAGTAAGAATATCCATTAAAATATATATGCTAGTGCAACAGAATTTCCTAATTAACTGTGCCCATGTCCAAGATTTTACGGCTCATGGACCATAAGAAGCAAGCAAGACAGCACTTTGTAAATAAACATCTAATGCCCTAATGCACATCACGATGGTTGGTATTCCAAAAATAATCCTACGGAACAGAAACATAAGGCAAACCCATGTCATAATACATAACTGTGTCATTGATTCTCTAAAATATTATGGTTCTTTGTTACAATAACAAATGTGAGGAAAATTTCACCAATAAAAAAAAAAGTAAGGAAAATCAAGTAACTAAGAACGCACCAGCATTTGGTGTTACCCAGGCGCAGCTCTTCTTGGGCTGTGAACCATCAGAAGGTGGCGGAGATTCTAAACCCCCATCAGAAATAACGCTTCTTGGCTTTGAAGCATACGGCTTTCTCCTCGTCCCCAAACTATTTGACCGTGTCAACCTCCCAGTAGATGCTCGGCTGTGGAATGAATCCGTGGATGCATCAGATGAACATGAAGCATTTAGTGACAAATTTGAATGCAACAACTGCTCGTGCCGACGAAGCACAGAGGAAGCGCTAACAGAATGAGACTTGGGAGATAAAGCGCTGACAGTAGGCATTGCAAGTGCTTTTTTCTCTTCACCTAATGTAACAGCCTCAGGTGATGTGTCAACCTTTCTCAATTGTTTTGAGGCAGGTTTCCTTGCACTCAGTGACCCTGCCTTCTTGTTTCCAGTAGGTCCTAACACAGGCCTGGTTTCAGAATCAGCTACATTCATTGACCTCACTCTTGGAGGCCCTGACATTTTTAGAAGACCTTCAATTCAATACGGATTTTTCAAGAGATCTTTACCTTCTTGACTCCAAAAAACAATACCCACTTCCGGAAAGTTACCAAATTCCCAGTTGGCTCAAATCTTCCCTAAATGTAAACAAACCACCACAAACCCACCAAGAGAATTCCCTAGGACCCCCATTTTTATGCCAATTCTTAAGCATCAAATCAGAACAAAAGCTTGGATATCAGAAACCCCACATGGGTAATCCACTTCCACTAAACCCCATTCACCAACCATAATTTTACAAGCAACCACCAAGACAGATCTTGGGTTTTAACCCTCACCACTCAAATATAAGCCAGTAACTCAACTAAATATCACCCAAAAAGCAAAACCCACAAAAAAACCTCTCATCAGCATTTTCAAAACCCCATAGGAAAGCTACAAAACATCAAAATACAGTAAAAATTTAAACTTTCAACCAAAGCTTAAAGCTTTAATACACAACCCAATAGATCAAAAACAAAGAAATAAACTTTTCATTTGTAAACTAAGAAAAAAAAACAAAAAAAAGGGGAGAGAGAACTTTCAGCCTCGAAACATAAAGATTCCATTCTGCATTGTTAAAAACGAGAGAGAAATAAAGGGAAAAAAAAGAGTAGTTGCGCTGTTAGTGTAACCTCCCAAAAACGAAACAACAATAATAATAATAACAGTAGTAATAAAAGTGGGTTTTGTTTAATTTTTCAAAACTGTGTCGTTTCAGTCAGTGCCACCTCCCATAACCAGAAAAAGGCTGACAGCACCACATTCTTTCCTCATGGAATGTCTACAGTTTTCATGGCTGCTTCTGCTTCTGCTTCTTCTGAGTACTGTTTTCTTTTTCCCGAGAAAATGAGAGAGATTTTGAGACAGAAATCGATCTAAAAACTGAGAATTGAACTGAATTTTGTTAGTGTTGAAATGAAATTGAAATTGAAATTGAAAGAGTGAACGAGTGAAAGAGAGAGATTCAAGATTATTTTCTTTTGCTTTTTATTCATTAACATGTAATGGTGACTCGTTTAGCTGGTTTCTTGCTTTATTTTACCGGCTACAACCGGTGACTTTCCGGTGCTTTTCTTGTGTAAGAATGGAACAACAAATAAAAATGTGTAATTATATAAAATATTTTTATCCTTAAATTAATTTTTGTTTTGAGGTAATTATTGTAAGGCTATCTTCAATTAATAACATTGAATTTATAACATTAAAATGTAATATTTATAATAATTTTACTCTAATATGTTATTTTATTTTTAACTTAAAAAAAACTTCAGGTTTTCATTTTATATCTCATTTTATATTTTGTTTACACATTTAACAGATTATATCTATATTTATATTTATTTTATATATACATCCAATAAATATATTTTATTATTCCATAATTTTATAAATAAATAATTATTTTCCATTAATTATAAGATAATTTCACTATTTGTATATTATTAAAAATTAGAAACCAAAATTAATTTAAATAATTAATAATAAAAGAGCATAAGTAAAAAAAATTAGTATTAATTTATTAAATAAATATTTTTATTATATATATTGATATTACATATTTACTTTGTATAATAGATCTTAAGTTAAAAAAATTAATTAGAAATAAAAATTTAGACTAAATTATATATTTTATAAAAGTTCAAATATTTATTTGGAATTTTTTTTTAAAAAAAAGTCGCTGTGGGATAAAGTATATGCGGCTAAGCATGTGTTTTAGAAAACTTAAACTATCCTAAAAAACTGCAAAGAAAATTTCTGTTAATCATTTGATTTTCTTCGGATTGAACTGTTTCGAAAATTGTTATTGAAACGGATCTAAAAAATTTAAATTCTCCAATCTGAGAATTTTACTAATTTTTTAAAAAGTATTTTACTAAATTGCTAATTTTTTTGAACATCTATCAAATCAAAAGCACATTGTAAAACTCAATTTTATTATTTTATTATTTTCGCTAAACCTATCAATTGTAAGTTTCCAATCTAATATTCGACCAAAAAAAAAACAAAAAGTTTCCAATCTAATATGAGAATTTTAGAATGTCATTGCCAACGATTGAGTGTGGTTCCAAAATACTCTTTTAGGGACAATTTTTTCTTTTCTTTTTTTCATTTTGAGGCAAGAAATGATTAATTTTACACACAAAAAAAAATCAGTTGAACTTGCCAACAGTTGAACCTTCAATACATTCAATTGGGGCATGGATTGACTACACTATGGCACCCCTTGTCAATCTGCTAAAAAATCTATTAACAGTAAATTTAACACAGGATATTCAAATAGCAATGAATGAAAATGAATAATAAGTTGAATAATTCTGTGTAATTAAAGATGATAAACAATTTATCATTATGGTTTTTTGGTGAATCCAGAACTCTGTAACAAGATGAAAGCAGCATCTTTGCTATTCCTTCGTTAAGTGATGTGAGATTGAGAAGCAAAATTTTCATATTCTGATTTATTGATTTGGACAACCCAAAATGCAAAACCATTCAATTCAATGGCTTGGTGAGCCATCTCCCCCACTTGTCGTGTCACTCAAACTTTCTTTCTAGTCGCTAGCTAATTGTTGTAAACCTAGTGTGCATTGGGACAAATTGCTTGTCACCAGACTAGATTGTTGGCCTGACAGACACAATTCTCTATTTGACCCAGCCTGGCAAATTTCCATAAATATATTTCTTTTTTTTTTTTATCAATTTCAAGAAATTACTTCATGGCAGTGTGACCAAGTAGCAGTCTAGCATTGATTCTTTATTAATCACAGGCAAAAATGAAAACTTGTAGATCAACTGAATCAAAAGGTCTGTGTTTGGAAAAATTTCAATAGAAAAGTCAACCAAACATGTGGCTCTGTGTCCACAAATAAGGAAACTATTCACGGAATCATTGTCTTGCTACACCAAATCCTTGAGTGCTAGAAAAATCAGAAGTACGAAGCAAAATATAGAGACAGATTACTGTCAACAAGCCTGTCCAAGTGCTGCCTCAATTGATAGAAACCACTATGCCCAGTTCACTCATGCCACAACAGAATTTTAGTTACAATATCCGGAAGCTGCAACTGTAAGCATCCAACAAAACACAACAGTCAGTAACCATATAAATTAGCAGAAACAGGATTATTCACTTCAGATAATGCATCTCGGTGCATGTGCAAAGAGTGTAGCTCAGGCACAGTAATCAAAACATAACAAAGTAATAGCTTAGACACAGTAACCTACACATAAACACGATCCGACTGTAAGCATCCAACAAAACACATAGTCAATAACCATATAAATCACTGAAGCAGGCATATTACTTCAGATAGTTACTGCATCTCGGTACATGTGCAAAGAGTGTTGCTTAGAAACAGTAATCGAAACACAGCACGGTATTCTTGGTTCAATTCAGCTTGTTTTACAAGAAATTTTTAGAACAGATCAAAGCTTTATAGTATAGAACCATACCAAACCAAATTGTAATAATACATATAAAACATTACAGTCCAAAAACAGCCATTGCAAAATAATGGATTCTGATTCTCTATTCGTTATCTCAAAAAGCATATAAATGTGAAGCAATCATTCCTTCCCCTTCTAGTACATTTTGCACCCACTCCTAATTACTGCCTTGTCCAGTCGGTAATCTAAGTATACGCCTTGCAAAACAAACCTTTGTTAATGAGTTTTTCTCATAGGATGGTGAAAATTCTATCTGTTGTATGGTCTATGCACATATTAACAACATGGAACCCCGTAAAGTGTGTTACACATTTAAATCATATATTGTTTCCATGAAGTGATTTAAAGAAGCCTATTCCCAACAATTCAACACACACCCCAACACTTAATTTTGTAACAGTCCAATCCATACTGCAGGTAGCCTTGGACCTCCTGTGTCACTGCAGTATTTAAACATCTTGTACCTTGTATCCAACAAACATTCTCAATAAATCCTTATCAAGGTCTTAAGCCTTCAAGAGAAGTGCACCTTAACAATGCCAATTTCATTCTCGATCAGCATATTTCTCCTCTTAAATGCCTTCTACCATCAATATTTCCCCTTCATTCTCTAGTTCTCTGAATCCACATTTTCAGGAAGCGCATTATGTTAAGTATTTTACAGCAACAAACTTGCTAACCTTTTTGTGAATTATAACATATTTTTCACAGACTAATTTAAAAACACACGGCATGTTCTCCTTTAACTGTCTTCAACCATCACTATTTCCCTTTTAGTCTCAACTTCTTTGGATCTACAATTCAAGGAAGAGCATAGTGTCTGGGACTTTACGGCAATAACCTTGCTAACATTCTGCTATATGCCAGAACCTAATACAAAAACACCTATTTGCATTAACAAGTAACTGCAAACACCCAAAAATAGCTGAAATTTTTTAAAAGCCCACTGAAACACTATTTTCTTATACCACTATAAATTATTTCAGATTTCAGTCAAAAAAGACTACATTGGAAAATAACTTAGGGGTAGAGCACAAGCTAATTTTGAGAAATGAGAGACTACAGACAAAAAGATAAAGCATAAAGGAAATGATTTATTGTCCAATTAGAAAAAAATGTGAAAAGGATAGAATGGCCAACGTACCCCAGAAGACCTCTGCCTTGCCATGCCCTAGGAGTTACTGTTAAGTTGATTGGGGCACCTTGCCTCAAAATCACCACAGGAATTGCATGACCCAGATTTGATTGAGCCTCAGTAGCAAGCCTTTGCAGTAGATTATCACCAAACTGATATTCCACACAGCCAAATCTAATAATCTGATCTCCAAGCTGCAAACCATCCTCTGCTGTTGGCGATCCATCAGCTATTTCCTCGACCACAGCAAAGGGTATGCTGATAATGGCATTCACAT
This sequence comes from Mallotus repandus, assembly GCA_949671775.1. Taxonomy (NCBI): domain Eukaryota; kingdom Viridiplantae; phylum Streptophyta; class Magnoliopsida; order Malpighiales; family Euphorbiaceae; genus Mallotus; species Mallotus repandus. The sequence goes on along the minus strand of CATIWM010099405.1, from coordinate 6,628 downwards.
CCATGGAACTGGGAGACCCTCTTGAAACAACATAGTTTGAAGATGCAGATGCAACAGCATCATCAGTCAATGCGTTTTGATTCCTTGATGCACTATCATTGTCTTACAAATAAGCAAATATATTAAGTCAATTGATTTCACAAAGAATATATTCTTTATCCAGATGGCATACAAATACTTAACCAATAAGCAGCAATATTCAGTCAATTGATTCCATTCAGAAAGTCACACATTATCTAGACGCTGACATGTCATACACACTATAAACACAACTATGCAGAAACAAGATGAAAATGCTTTAACATACTTATCATGTGGAACTCTGCTTTAGAAATACCAAAAAATAACTCAAATTAAAATTTTCTCTTATTCAAATGGCAATGCAGATTATGTACATAGTATCATCTTTCATCAACTTGCAATTAGTTTCAAACAAGCTATGAATATACTAGATGTGGAAGTTGGCAAACAATTCAAATTGCACAACAATGAATGGACAAATACAAGCTTCAAATTTAAATCAATTCCACCCGGTTGCATCAGCAGACGGGCATTATCATTCAATAATTTCTTTCATTAACATATCTCCTTAAAGCTATAGAATGTACCTGAATCTTTGGGAGATGGAGATTTAGAAACAAGCCTAGCTGAATGCAGAACTTGTATATTATCATTTATTTTCTCTGTAATCTCCTTGTGATCATTTCGCAACACTACAATTCAATACAAAATAAATACATAACAAAACCATACCTACAACTTCACAATTCAAACAGAACTAGCAGCAGCACAAACATGATTAATTAATTAATTAATTGAGAAACTAATTAGTAGATTGTACCAGCTAGACGATTCCTCTCTGCTCTTATAGCTGGAATGTCAATATCTTCACGAGGAAATCCCTAAAAAAAAAAAATCAAAGACTTCGTTAAGCTTGTGAAAATTTAGGGCATCAAAACTACACTAAGCACTAATAAGAACAAGAAGGAAAAAAAAAAAAAAAAACCTCAGCATCGACGAGATTGCCGGAGAGACCAGGACCGCCGGGCTGGCAAAGATGATCGATGATAGCGTTCATTTCAGCTTCCACGGCGGTTCTTTTGTCCATGAGCTTCATTGTCTCTGATTTTAGATTTGTTGCGACCATTTTTCGCTTTTCGTTTGGCTTCTGCTGTGGATTTGTTTATTTGTGTTATTATAGGGTTTAAGCTTAGAGAACAAGAAATTGCTGTAATGGTTGCAATCAAATGGAGAAAAGAAGAAAATCCTTTTTGGAACTTTCTAGAATGCCCTTGAGTACCTTTTTGTTCTAAAATATAGTACTAAGTACGGACACGAATACGATACAAATATAATATAAATGTGATAATATGATAATTTTTAAAATTTAAAGACATAATATGAACGAAACACATATTATATTATATATATATATATGACATAAATTAATAAAGATAACTTATTAAGAAAATAAAACTACTATAATAAAATAGAAATTTCATAAAATTTAAACACTTTAATATAATCATTTAATTAAGAGTAAATTATATTAACTTTCACGAGATTAGATTTAATTTATATTTTAAATTCTCCTATTTCAAAATCGAATATTAACTTCTCTGTAATTTTAAAATTGAACACTTAAAAACTTTTGTTAATTTTTTTTGCAAAAAATGACCATTATACCATTATTTTAACATATGTCTTATCTAATCCTATTATATATAATTCATAGCATTTACCCTAAAATTTATGTTTGAATAACAATAAGAATTGATGAAATTACTTTTAAAATATACATTTATAATTTTTTAAGAAAATTTTTAGTTTATAAAAATTATTTGTTAATATTTCTTAAAAATTTTAAAAAAGTTAAAAATAATTTTTATAGATCTAAAATTTTACAATCAATCCATATACATTTAATAAAAATAATTAAAAATTTTCTATACAAAAAAAAATTATTTTAAAACTTAAAAAGAATTAAAAATTAATAATTTTTATATCTATAAATAAAATTTTAATTTTTTTAAATTTTAAAAAAAATATAAAAATTGGAGAAAGGTAAATACTAGAAATTTGATGTAATAAGGTTAGAAAAAACATAATTTTTCAAAAAAAAAAGGTTAGAGAAGACAAGGGTATAATGGTCATTTTTTGTAAAAAGTTAACAAAATTCTTTAAGTGTTCAATTTTAAAACTATAGGAGGTTAATATTCGATTTTGAAATAGGAGGGTTTGAAATGTAAATTAAGTTTAACCTCAGGAATGTTAATGTAATTTACTCTTTAATTAATTATCTATCATTGTCATGTATAAGGCAAATATAAAAAATGACCAATTAAATATATTATTAAATTAAAATTAAATATATTATTAAATTAAATTATTAATACATTAATTAAATTAAAATTATTAATACATTAATTAAATTATACAAAAAATAGAGCTAAAAAGTGTCATAAAAAAATATCTCATCGTGTCCTAAAAATGTACTACCGTGTCTTTCACGTGTCTCAACCGTGTCTTTTTTTGTCATAAAATAATAAGACGTGTGTCCAGCCATATTAAACACGTGTCAGGCCATGTCGAACACATGTCAGACTGTGTTGAGCGTATGTCAATATTCAAAAAATGTCCAATAGAAATATTCTACCCAATTTGAAGTATCAATATTTTATAAAAAATAACTTTTTTGAAAAAAAAATAGAATATAAAATTTGAGATTAATTTAGTAAAAAATATATATTTTTGCCCCTAACATTTTTAGTGAAACTCTAATAAACTCTCTTCCTTTTCTTTTTCTAAAAAAACACAACTTTTTGAAAAATTAAGTATTTAAACGCTTATTTTAATAGAGACATTAAGCTATTAATGTGGCCGACATGGCTAACGGTGGATCATACTAAACTCTATTTAAAAAAAAAAAAACAATTTCAGTTAAATTCATAAAGAAATTGAAAAAATTGACATTTCTTTTTCTCCATCAACAATAATTAACTTTCATTTACAATAATATTAACATCAAAGCTATACCAAACCATTAAAAAGTCCCACCGGTGAAATGCCACAACCATCGCTGCCGTTACCACCGCTATAACCGTCCCAACAACAGCACCCACCACCACCTCTAGCAAGATCACAACAAAAAAGACAGAACCAAATCCAAGGTCCATGCCCTATAGCTCTCCCAACGCACCTACAGAAAATAAACTCCTCTTTGAATCCGTCGTGATGAGGAACAGAGGACGAGGTGGCAACCCTCGGCACAATCATCTCAATGAAAATTGGAGCTACAAACCTATTCATAACCAACTTCAACAACAATAAAAACAACAACAACAGAAATCCAATATTGAATCCTCTTCTTTTGCCTCAGCTTCTTCTGAGCAACAACAATCTTTAGGAACTAAATCTCCGAGAACTTATCTAAATTCCAAGTGGGTCGCGTAGTAGGCGTAACTATACATCCAAACAATGGTTTATAGAGAGTCTTACTGTCTTTTATTAATTCTAAACTGGGTTCTCCAAAATCTGAAACCTTTTTAATTTCTAAAGTCGGTTCATGGAATAAGAAGCTTGAAAATAACGATAAGGATGATGAGGGGCAACTTAGGATCAATAAATCCAAACCAAACACACACTCAATACTAGAAATATAAAAAAAAAAAGGAGCCGGCTTGAATCCAAATCTGAAACTACCTAAATAATTTTTTAAAAAATTACTAAATAAAACACACGCCCAATAGCCAACAATCCACTCAAAATAACATGATTCTCATACAGGAATCCAATACCCAAATCATACTTAACCAGAATTTCGATAGTTTCTGGGGATAAACTCACTGGAGTAGGACTCTGGGGACTGCTTGTGGAAGGAAAAACCATTGGAGCATCTATGGTATGGCTGAACTCGAAGGGATGCTAAGCCAAACCTATGGTGTTGCTGTAGCAATTGAATCCTCCAAGATTGGCCAGCTAAAAACGAGACCCAAAGTCGGAGCGACCTCTACGAGTTGCAGTGGGAGTGGAAATAGAGGATGGTGGAAACAATAGGGATAAAACTGGAGGAGACCCAGTTGGATATAGGGTAGTGGCAGTGGGTGGTGGCGTTGTAGGAGTGATTGATTGCGGTGATTGTGTAGGTGATTTTGAAGGAGAAGAAGAAGCAGTACTACTTGTGGATGGAGAAGAAGATAGAGATGATAATGGAGGAAATTTTACTTTGTCAACAAATACTAAAGGTGTTGCAATAAAATAAGATTTTAACGACCAAATATTGCCCTTTTAATATTTTTTTCAACGATTTTCAGAAACCATGTTATTGGAGACTCGGCTAAAAAGTGGATGAAGAAGAAGAAAAGACTTAACGATGGAGAAGATGCAGGGGAATTTCTAGGTAAGGTTTGCAATTTTTTTTTTTTGGCTGGGTTGTGATGGCGGTGGTGAGAAGTAGTTAATATCATAAATCGTTTGTTATAGGAGAGGGAGTTTGTTTTTTCTTAGATTTTTAAATTTTTTTATCTTACTTTTAGAAAGTTATTTTCTCTTAGTGGGACTCAATAATGCCACATCACTCATCTATAAAACAGTGGCAAACGTCTGTTAGAATCAAAGTGGATAAAGGGCTTAAATAGTTAATTTTTAAAAAAATTGTGCTTTTTTTTTTAAAAAAAAAAATTTATTAGAGGCCGCTGAAAATATTTAGGGTAAAAATGCATATTTTCTCTTAATTTAGGTAAAATAACTATTTTGGTGTCCAAACATTTCAAAATGTTATAATTGAATGTCCTAACTTTTATTTATTACAATTAAGTGTGTTAATCTATTAATAAATAACAATTTAATGTTTGTGCAGGTAAAATATGTTGTGGTAATTTATGGGCCCCACTTAATCGCTGATGTGGACGAACAAGCCGGCGAAGGTGAAACATACAAATTACACATAACCTTAAGCTAGAGACTAAATGACCAAAAAACCATACTCTTTATACAAGCAAAAGTAAAAAAAAAAAAATTACTAAAAATTATTTCAAATTAGGGATTAGGGATTAAAACTCTACACTTGTGCTTTGTTTTCTTACTTTAATACTCTGCCCTACTTTCTTCTCTTTCCTACCGAGAGCTCTCAACCTACATCAGTTCACAGTCTCCCATGCACACCAGCAAATAACCCTACAATACCCCCATCGAACCCACACAGCTACTACTAGTCTTCATAGAATTCGAATCCCTAAGCAACCACGTGCTAGTAGAAATCGTCGTGAAGTAAATTTGGTGATCTTATTGGCTTTTGTGTGCCAAAGGAGGGGAGTTTAAAAATTAATGATCTTATTCGGGTTGAAGTGAGTTCTTTTCTGGACATTTATTATTATAAAGCCCTCATTACCCATTCCTATTACATTTTTGCTCTTAATTTTATTTTGTTTTATGCATTGATGGGTGCATGTAAATTCACTGACCTCACATCAACTTGTACTTCTTTTGTGGCTATGTATGTCAAACAAAAAGATATAATCTAAATAAGAGAAAAGTGGGGATTTGTGGAGTCAGCTAGGGTTTGGAGTTCTATTGCATTATCAGTGCCTTGGGCCTTAGTTACTAGTTAACAAGTTGGTCTTATGAGACTTATTTTACTTATATTATTAATCCTTACCTATAAATATATTTTATCACCTGAGTTCATAGCCAAAGCTAAGAAGTAGAAGCCACACCTCCTTCCCCAAAACCAAGAAGATGCTTCCACTATCATGTTTGATGTCCACTAAAAGATGACATAAGGGTAAGGACTCTCAAATAGAAGACAAACAAAAAGAAAAAGAAAGGGTGAGAAAGATGAGGGAAGAGGGTCTAAAGTACCATCGAACAACGAAGAAATGAAGACGGAGGATGAATCCAATGGGTCAAATGATGATGTTCAGTTGGACGAAGATGCTACTGACATGGAAGAAGAAGATATGACATAAGGGTAGTTTTGTTATTTATAAGTTAAATGTCCTTGTCAGTAACTCTAGTTTTCCAGTCAACAATAATTTACTGACAACTTAATTATAACTTGCTAAATACACTATTCTGTAATTTTTAAACAAGTTACCACACTAAATTGTAATTGTACAAAGTTCAAACGCTCAATTGTTAAATTTTAAAAAGTTCAAACACCAAATTTATCTTTATTCCAATTAATTTATAAATATAGGCTGCATGCCTTAGGATAGATAGTCCGTCAACGAGCATGGCATGTAAAAGGGGAGGGGTTCGATTCCCCCAGCGCCCCTCCCCTAACAAAAAAAAAATATTAATTTATAAATATGAAAAATTATAAAGTTCATTCATATAAAATATAAATTAGATTCAATTCAAAAATATACTTTTTATGGTTAGTAATATTTTTATCACTAAAAATAATTTTAGAACACAATAAAAAAACATGATAACCATATTTATAAATATAAAATTCTTTAACAACTCAAACATCAATCAATTTTCATATTAATTTTGTTATAACCCATGTTTTTATTAATTATTAAATATAAATTGTGGGTTTAAGTGTTGTTATTATTTTATCATTTTATTTTATGAAAATATTAGTATTTGAGTATTTTTATAAATTTTATTGAATTATGTTAGA
>CATIWM010099383.1:0-13154 GCA_949671775.1 Mallotus repandus | reverse complement strand
CATTTTTGCATTTCATGCCTTTTTATTTATTTTGGTAATACATTTATTTTGAAGTTGTGATCATGGTGATGTGATAGGTTGATTTGGATTTAGAAGTATTTATTTGCTTATTTAGCAAGTTTATGTGAATTTTGCATTTTTAAATATTTGAGGACATACTCATCCCTAAAGATTTTATTTTTTATTAATAGTCTCTTATTTTATTAATAAAGTCCTCATTTTTTATGCTAAAAATTTTATTTTTGAACAAATATCATTGTAGAGAATTTTACTTTATAAAAGTTTTTATTTTTATTATCAAAATATAATCTTGTACATCATTTTATTTATTTGGCATAAAAATTGCATTTTTGCTTTATCCTTGAGGCAATAAAATGTCATTTTATTATCTTGATATAATAAAAATAATATTTTTTATATAAAATTTTCTACTTTATTCATTATATAAAGTGTGTAACTTTATTAATCAAAAATGTTTATGGTTATTTCTTTTAATAATGTCCATGCATTTATTTTATTGTAAAATCCTTTTTTTTAGTCCTTAGAAAATTGTATTATATTTTTCATATTGAAAATGGTAATTTTTAATATAAAGTCTTTATCTTTATTTATAATGTGAAGATGGTGATTTTATTAGCTATGAATAATTAATAAAATTTCTTGGGAATTAAAATAATATTTTGAAGTATGAAGTTGCCATTTTTATGGCATTCTTGGCATAAAGTTTGGGATCTTTAATTGACATGACATGTAAAAAATGTTTTCGCATGATATTATTTTTTATGGATATTTTAATTTATTTCTTTTCTTTTATTTATTTTATCTCATTTTATTTTCATTTATTTTCCATCACTTTTTACATTTTGTTTAATCATTTCCATTCACATAATAATTTAGAAAAAGTCCATGATCTAGTGATTAATCACCAAATATTGTTGATAACTAGAGAATCACTCAAAGCATTATTCTTAATTAATTATTCAAATCATGCATTTTCATTAACACTTTTATTTGTTAATTTATTTTAATGCTTTTGTTATTTTGATTTATTTCTTTTTTCATTATTATTTTATTTATTCAAATTAATATCATGTGAATGGATGGAATATATAATTGCTATAAATGTGGTGTGTGTTTGGATATGTTTACATACTAACCTTTGTTTTGCAGGGATTATTAGAATAGGATTTCTTCTTTTATTTTATTTTCCAATTTTAATATATTTAATAGAATATGAAATTCTCAAAGTGATGTAATCTTTAATGTGCTTTTCATAGCAATATTAGAGTTGGAGGGAACAAATTCTTTTTGAATATTGTATAAAAAGTAAATATAATTTTATTAGTTTTAAGATATTTTTGTGTTAGAGACAAAACTCTTGGCTGAAATCAATGTGCTACTATTCATGATATGAATGTAATGTTTTGTATATTTTTTTTTCAATGAATGAATGCTTGCTTATGTCTACAACTGAAGGGCTTCCCACCCAGGCCCATGACAATAACCCACTCCCTAAAACCGAACAATGCAATTATGGAGTGTTAGTGTTATGCTCTAGGCCAATTATGTAATGGTTATACTTTAATTTCGTCATATTTCTATTTTAATAATAAAGATTGAATTCTAATATAAATATTCCTAGTCGATTATTGTTGTGGGGACAACGATGAATAAAGACTAATATGAGGTTGACTAATGATTAAGTTTTACTGATCATGTATATAGGATATTAAGTTAAACTCATTGTTACATATTTAGAGAAATGATGTACTGGATCGACCCACTATGAGAATACCACATGGATTATTGTCATAGGTGATTCTCATCACAGTAGTATTATTTGAGTCATCTGACCTCAGATCACCATGGTTTCTTGCATGATAAGTTCTATAGTTTAACACACCCATACAACATCTTTAATCGGATGGTAAAAAAGGTTGTGATTAGATATAGAATGAGTTGTGTGAGGGATGTGGGTGATTAAAATGGAATTTTTCCCTCAATTATTTTCAGAAGATATCTGTTAGGCCCTTTGATGAGTTAGACTAAAGAGAAATGCATGGCCATGCTAGAATGATAAAGAGTTATCAGTATCAGTCTACTTGGGATCGAGAAACAATACGATTGAACAATATAAGGATAACATAATCCATGCCTTTTCTTCAATCAGGATATTATATGACAAAAGGACTATAGTACACACTGTGTATTAGGTTATGTTGGATTATCGACCTTCATATAACTTGGGTAGTCATAATGTCTTGCTAGAGACCAATTAGGACTTGTGGGCTAAAATGGGAATTTTGGGCCCATTGCCAACATTGTGTGAACCTACACGGTCGCACACTTAGAACAAGTCCAAAGCAGACTTAGGTTAATTAGCCCAATAATTATCTCTATGGAATATTAAATAAATAAGTGTGTGTGTGTGTGTATATATATATATATATATACATATATATTAGTATTTATTTATTTATTTTCTAATTTATTTAAGGTAAGAGTTATCTAAATAAATATGAAAGGATTCTAATTTGGAATTAGAATCAAAGTAGAAAAAGGAAGTCTAATCCTACTAAGACTATTTTGGTAAAAGAAACCCTAGGTAGGATGTATATGTAAACATCTCTTTCTTTAGGGTTTATCAAGCTACATTCTCTTTCTTCCTCTACTATTTCTTGTGAGAAAAACACATAGAGAGATAAGTGTTATGAGACAACAAAGGTTCTAGCAAACCTACTTTGCTTTGGATCACCTTGTTCGTGTGGATACCGTAGAGGGCGTGACCTTTTGGTGACGTCTCAATCCGACAAGGAAATACATAAAGCTCGAGGTAGGGTGTCACCGGTGTAAACCCCCTCTCTTCCTTCCTACGTTCTTGCCTAGAAATCAACTTGTTGAGTTTTGGAAAACCCTTTCAATCGATCTAATTCGAATTACATGGGTCCGAGTTATGGGTTTTCGTGGTTAAAATTTTTATTTTTCCACTGCGTTATGGATCACAAAACCCAACATGGAGACAACCCAAATTCTTCTAAGCTTTTTTATTTTTATTATGTGTTAGCCAATATTGTTACTTCTACACACTTCTGTAGAAGTAAAACTGGTGACTTACACTATTGCTCCATAATGTTCCTTTCGTCTCGTTATGAGATTTAATGTTCTTTGTTTCCTTGGTTATGAAATTAAGTTGTAAAAAAAGGATATAATAGACTTTCATTTTCACAAAAAAAAAAAAAACTCTGTTTTTTTAATTATTACAACACCAGAGTTCTCTACTGTGCTTGGAGAGAACTTGAAGCTAAGAACCAAAAGGTTTAATAAGAACAATATTTTCAAAAACTCAATCAACCCTATCGTATGCTTTAACAAAATCTAACTTTAAATCTAAAGTTCCAATATTATCATATTTTCTCTCATTCCAGGCCATGTATAGCCCCATATATTGTGATAACATTCTTCTAAATATATCTATCCAACACAATAGCACTTAGGGGTCATTTGTTTCTGAAAAATAAGGGTGGGAATTGGAATCGAAATGGGTGATTCTAATTCCCAGTATTTGGTTCATTAAAATTTTACATGAAAATGGGAATGGATTCTCCCATTAATAGGAATCACCCATTCCCCTTCTAAATGTAAGGAATGATTTTTTATTCCCATAAAATTAAGTCAAATTAATTATAAATTAGTCAAAATTTTAAATATTTTCATATATTATTAAAATTTATGAAATATAATATTTTTTCAAATAATAAAACAAAATATATAAATTCATAATAATAATTATTTAATATATTTTTATATATAAATAAGATTGATTCCGATTGCGATTCCGATTCCGATTGCGATTCCCTAGTAAACTAAACACTTTATTAAAATTTTCATTCCATTTCTAATTCCCTTCCATTCCAATTCTGATTCTGGATTATGAACCAAACGACCCCTTAGATAAAAGAGTGGCTATTAAAACAATCAAGAGCTTGAGTCTATTAGTGAGCACCTTGAATGTGATTTATAGATAAAGTTACAACTAATAAGTTGAGATTTGTTGAAGGATTTTAAATAATTTATTTTAGGAACAAGAGAAATTCTAGTTTAATTTGAAGTCTCTAGGAATTAACATCGAGAAAAACTTGAATTAACATTATTAATTCAGCCTTCACTACTAGTAATTTCTTGATAGAACATTCCCAAAAATCCATCTCAGCCATGTAATTTCAATGTTCCTAGTTTGAAAGTAGCTTTATAGACTTCATCTTCAATAGTTGGATGTAATAGGTCTTCATTTATCTCATATATAGCCAATTTTTTGAATGACACGTGAAACCTCATGATTAATGTTGGTAGCCTTCCTACTAAATAATTTGCAATGATATAAGATTGCTTCCTTATGAATTAATCATTCATTTGTAATCCAAAGCCCATCCTCCTTTTTGAGTCTCCTTTTATGATTCCTTTGTCTTCGTTACATTGTAATTAGATGGAACAACTTCGAGTTCTTGTCCCCTTCTTGTAACCAATGCATTTTAAATTTATATTTCCAAAAATTTCCTCTTATTACCAAAATCTTCAGAGTTCCTCTTAAATAAAATTTTCTTCCTCCTGCTCTTCATTAACTAAAGCTCTTTTCATCAACTCCTTCAACCTATTTTTCACCCATGGTAAGTGACCTATGTAATTTAATACCTTCCTTTTACTCAAAACTTACAAGGCTTTTTTTTTATAATCCTATAACTTTGAATGATACCTCCTTCCAGTTCTTTTTTAAAATTCCATTCCTAAGCTTGTGTGATGATGTTTTTACATTTTTCCTCTTTGCTTTATTTTCCTTATATTTGAAATGATATTTTTCTTTGCAACCTGCTGATGCAAATATAGAACCAAAGATTTGTGGCCTAAGCCAAGCAATATTATGATTTACTTAGGTAGAATCAAAAAGTTTTTGTTTAATATAAGGTAAAGCATTCACCCTTGAATTTTAAATCTATCAAATCACAAGCATAGATTATCTATTGAAAAGGGAACACGATATATGGACTTAATTGTTAAAAATGCTGAAATTATGCCATAAAATTTGAGATATTTTCTTGTAAAAATTGTTAGTTGTAAATGTGTGATGATCCTTAAGTTAAGGAGGCAAAATCTAAGTGTTAGTTGGTATTTGTTATTGACTCAAAAGTGAACTTTCTTCTATAAATAGGAGTTGTTGTAAATGTTGTGTGAGTGAAGAAAAGAGAGTAGTGTAGAGTAGAGTCTAAAAGAAAAAAGTGTGTGTATGCTGAAAATGAAGAAAAAAAAGAGATTTTTTTTTTCTATTTTTGTGTTTTAACTTCTGATTTTTTTTTTGGTGTCGAAACTCGATTGTTTTTTGTTTTTTATCTCCTTTTATGATCCAATAGGTGAATTTTTATTGAGGGCTTGTAGGTTTAATTGTAGGCTTATAGTTGTAGCTGATCAAAATGCATTGCATCCTATTAGAATTGGACATAATCTCTGAGGCTGAATCTATTATTTCAGAATTGGAAAGAATATTTGTTTGGGAGTGGCTTTGAGCAGGTTGAGATGGCTATTGTTGATGCAATGGAAGTCACTGTAGTGTTAAAAGTCTGGCCTGAAGTGACGCAATGTGTAGCATAAAATAACCAACATGCAATTGATTATTGAAGAAAAATAAATCTCAAGAGATTTAAAGAAACAAGCCTCAATACAGAGACCTAAAAATAAATAAGCACAAAGCTTAAGTTTAATTCTAAATTAAAAAAATTACCCTCCAAAACCCTAGAATAAGTTATCTATTTATAGGGAGGTACAATCCACAAACCCTAACAAAGTAGGAAATAAAATTAAAATAGAATTCTAACTAAAATAAGAACAAAATAAAAATCCTAGATAAATATAAAAATATCCTTAAAAGAGATATTTATACCTTAGGTATAATATGGGTATAATAGAAAATAAATTAATATTCTAAAACAACCAAAATAAGGAATTCACGTGATTTTACAAAAAAAACAATGATCATCACACGGTCGTGTCATGCCCGTGCTTTAGGTCGTGCTCCTTACTAGACTATATGGTAGATCTTGACACAGCCATGACATGGTCGTGTCACTATCTGGACAAAAGATAGATTCTAATACAGGCACCAACATGCCTATATTGAGGTCATGTTCCTTACTGGTCATAATAAAGCACCTCAATATGACATAAACATGGATGTGGCATAATCCAACTCTTGCTTAAAATACCTTGCGTCAGTCACCTCCACTTGTAAAAAACTCGCCCTCAAGTTTATGCTTGAGAATTGAAGTCACCCATGCCAAATAAATAGATACTTTGAATACTTTAACATCTTCAAGAAACAACTTGAGATAAATCCTTCAAATTAAAACTTTGATGTACCAATGATTTGTAAAAGAGGATTAATACTAATGTAATCAAATTTTGCGACTCCAAGTAAATCAACATACTGAACCTCGTGAAAGAAATTGTGAGATTTTTAGATATTTAATTCACCATGAATTTCTTGATTTTCTAAATCAATTTCTAGATTCTCAACCACACCATCAATCTTCTCTTCAATTTCAACAACAATCTCCTCCTCGATCTTAATATTAATTTCATCTTTATTTTCTTGAAATACTAAAATTACCTTTGTTTCTTGTTCCTCTTCTTCCCCAAGTTGAATTGCAAATAACCACTGGTCAGCTTCCTCCTCCAAAGCATCTTCATCATCTTTCACTACTGGCCTCCTTTGATTATTGGAAATGGGATTAATGATAGGCACAACGGAGCTAATTCCTCCGCCTTATTCAACATCATCATTTCCAATCTCATTAATCCTCAATGACTTTTGCATTAGATTCTGAATTGACTCTAATTGTCGTGTCATATTTTAGGTTGATTGTTCAAATGACTATTGCTACTTTTTGATTGCTCTCCAAATAGCCTGCAATCCCCGATCATTGTCTTGGTATTGGTTGCCATCACTAGCATAGTATTAGCCATCAATTAGGAGAAACCTGCTCTGTTAGCACCTGACGCAGCGTGTAGCACGAAATAACCAACATGCGATTGATTATTGAAGAAAAATAAATCTCAATTAAGAGATTTAAAGAAACAAGCCTCAATCCAGAGCCTTAAAGATAAACAAACACAAAGCTTAAGTTTAATACTAAATAAAAAATTACCCTCAAAAACCCTAGAATAAGCTATCTATTTATAGGGATGTACAATCCACCAACCGTAACAAAGTAGAAAATAAAATTAAAATGGAATTATAACTAAAATAAGAACAAAATAAAAATCCTAGATAAATATAAAATTATCCTTAAAAGAGATATTTATACCCTAGGTACAATATGGGTATAATAGAAAATAAATTAATATTCTAAAACAACCAAAATAAGGAATTTATATGATTTAAAAAAAACACTGATCGTCACACAACCATGCCATGCTCGTACTTAAGGTCGTGCTCCTTACTGAACTATATGGCAGATCTCGACACAGCCATGATATGGTCGTGTCTCATATCGTGTCACTATCTGGACAAAAGGCAGATTCCAACACGGGCACCAACACGTCCATGCTGAGACTATGCTCTTTATTGGTCATAATAAAACACCTCAACACAGTATAAGCACAGTCGTGGCATGATCCAACTCTTGCTCAAAACTCCTCGCGTTATGAATGTAGGCCAACTTTGCTTGTCAATTCACTACGTACTGTTGAAGAGTGAACAAATGGCTAGCACAACCATAAACAGGATCTCTAACCCTAGCCAAGGCTTAGCAAAGAGTGGCAACCGTATTAAACCATTTATGGATAGGTATGCACAAGAGCAGCTTAGAGGCATTGGTAGCTCCAAACACCTTATGCACTGTAGCAAAGTGAGTAGTGCCCTGGTTCGAGTAAGAATAAGGTGCAAAAATGCAACCTTTTAGACACTTTCTTCTCAAAAACTTATAGGCATTGCAAGGCCCACCTCTATTATTTACACCACTTCTATCTTTCTTTCTATTTTCTTGATTCTTACAGAGATCACCCACTACTCTCTGTCTTGAGGTATATGGATGAAAGTATACATATGCTCAAAAATTAAGAAAAAAAATGCATTTGCATTTTTTATTAATAATTTATCTCAGCATTAGGAAAAAGTGTCTCTAAACCTTTTTAAGGTTTGAGTAGATCAGCTAGTATTCCAAAGAATTAACTAGTTCCAAATCAAGATGAGTGTCTTAATATGGAATTGCCAAGGTATAGCCAACAAAGCAACTGCAAGATCCCTAAAAGACCTCGAAACGAAGGCTAATTCATAACGAATAGAGGCTTTGTGAATAAATAACCAATATGAAGGAGGTGAATACATAGATCCAGTATGCCTTTCTGGAGGTTTGACATTATAGTGGAGAGATGACTGGAAAGTCCAAATCTTGGCGCAAAGCAAACGCTATATTCATCTAGGAATCCAAGGTAACACTAACTAGTTTATGATAGGGGTATACAGTGCTCCTGAGAAGAGGGATCGCAAACTAGTTATCTTGGATCTATTGAACAATACTTGAGGCAAATCTAACCCGTGGTTACTCGCTGAAGATTTCAACATGATAAGACGCCAAAATGAAAAGATAGGGGGAATGATTTCAACTAGAATCAAGAAGATTTACTTACTGATTTCATGGAACAAAGCAACTTAACTAATCTAGAGTTTAAAAGGAATGTTTTTACTTAACATAACCGTCAGTTCAGGAATGCTAAAATAATGGCGCAATTGGACAGAGTAATGGCCAACCCAGAGTGGCTAAATCTGAATGAGAACGCACTCATTATCCATGAGAGCTTTGGCAACTCTGACCATAGACCTTTGGTAATTTGATTGGACTAGAAACAACACAGAGGAACTAGAGGATTTCGATTTAAACTCAAATGGCACAAAGACATCAGATGTAGAGAGCTCATCAAACAAGTTTGGGAAAGAGATAAAGGCAGAGCAAGGGAAGGGGATGTGGTCCAGAGATTAGGACGACGTGCTCTATCCTTGAAATAATGGAGCAAATCAAATAGTGGCAATGCCATGAGACAAATAGAATCTATTAAAGCAAGAATCAATGACATACTAGAAGGGGACTTGAGTGATAGTGCAAAATAAGAACTTGTAATGCTAAAACAATAGCTTAACCAACTTTAGACTGAAGAGGAACTGTAAGCGCAATAGTCCAAAATCGATTGGCTAAGAGAGGGGGATAAGAATACTAAATTCTTTCATATGTCAACTCTCCAAAGAAAAGCAAAAAACAGAATCATCGGATTGAGAAGTGAAACAGGCGAATGGATAATAAAAGGCGGCCTCATAAAAAAAGAAATAGCTAACTTCTTTAAACATATGTACAAAGAGGAAGCTATAGATATTGACCAAGAGGTGGCAGACTCCATTCCATCTCTTGTGACTGACCAAATGAATCAATCCCTAACTGCCCTGATTACGGATGAATCAATCACTAGATCGAGATCGTAATCAACCGTATTGCACGAACTGCATCATAGATAGAGAGTCATAGAAGTTCATTGATATCTTCTTTTTATAAAGCAAATTGACTTCGATCTTGCTGCTTTCAAGATGGCCAGACTTAAGGCGCCTGCTCCTGAAGGATACCCAGGTGCATTCTTCCAACAGTACTGGGGTATCGTAGGCAACAACATTATAAGAATGGTGCGAAATTGTTTTACCAAAGGAACATTTGATCCTAAGCTGAACCAGACTCTAATTGTCCTTGTTCCCAAAGTTCCAAACCCGGAAGGCATAAAAGATTTTCGCCCGATTAGTTGTTGCAATTACACTTACAAAATCATAGCCAAAACATTAGCAAATCACCTCAAAAAGTGGATAAGCCAACTCATTACTCCTCATCAAACAGCATTTATATCGGAAAGAGGCATCCAAGACGACATTATTATAACCCATGAGGCGATTCACAAAATGAAAACAGACCGAAAGGGACATTCACACAACATTACTCTTAAACTCGATATGGAGAAAGCTTATGATCGAATAAGTTGGAAATTTATGGAGTTTTTGCTTTCGAGAATGGGTTTCAATAGAGGATTGGTTCAACTAATTCTGAATTGCATCACCACAGTCAGTTATTCAGTGATCATTAATGGCCAAGAGCAAGATTGCTTCAAACCAAAGAGAGGCCTCGGGTAGGGGGACCCCTTTTCCCCTTACATCTTCATTCTAGTGGCTGATGTGATGTAAAGAATGCTGAACACTAGAGTCTTGGGTCGGTCAATATAGGGGTACAAACTTAGTAGAAGGAGTGATCCAATCACCCATGTATAGTTTGTGGATGACATCATTTTATTTGGTAGAGCCAATGACCAAGAGGCAAGAGCTATGAAAACAGTTCTTCTTTCATACTACAAAGCAACGGGCCAGAAAATCAACTTGAGAAAATCGGGTATGGACTTCAGTTCCAATATGTCTTTGACTTTAAGACAAGAAATAGTGGTTTCAATTCAAGTGCAGGAAACGCCATCTATTTCCCGTTACTTGGGTGTACCAGTTGATTGGGGAAGGTCCAAAAAAGAAATGTGCAATTTCTTAATTGAAAAGGGTTATGCAAAAGATTCAAGGTTAGAGAACTAAGTACTTGACACAAGCAGGAAGAAACGTCCTCATCAAAGCGGTGTTACAGGCCTTACCGTCATACATAATGATGGTATTTGAGATTCCATTGCAGTTACTGGCAAGATGGAACAACTTATATCCAGGTTTTGGTGGTCTCAAGAAACAACAAAAAGGCCAATTCAATGGGTAGCTTGGAAGAAGTTCATAAAAAATAAAATGGAGGGCGGCTTGGGGTTTAAGGAGATGTCTCTTTTCAATAGGGCATTACTGGCAAAGCAGTGTTGGCGGCTCACTACCAACCCTTATCTTCTAAGTGCTAAATTACTTAAGAGCCTTTACTTTCCCCATTCAACATTCTTGGAGGCAAAAAAAAGTAAGAGGTCTTGGATTTGGAGCAGCCTACTGTAGAGGAGAGAAGTGTTGTTGGAAGGATGCAGGTGGAATGTGTCAAAAGGTAACCAGATTAGCGTTTGGCAGGACAGATGGGTCCCGACCCTACGCAACTTCAAAATATCAATTGGTGCTCCTCCAAACAACCAAAACCTACTGGTTCGAGATTTAATGGATCATACAGGGCATAGATGGAACCAAGAGATTTTGATCAAGAAGAGATAGAACCAGTCCAACACATTCCAATATCAGAAGGTAGAACCAGAGATAGACTCATCTGGCACTTCGATAAGAAAGGGAATTATACTGTTAAATCAGGGTATAATTTCCTTAGGAGTAAGATTAGTAGAATGGAGGGGGCAAATCTACCAGTTAACTCGTCGTTGCCTGACAAAGAAGTCTGGAAATCAGTATGGTCTCTTCAGATTTGGAAAAGGTTAAGATGTTCATCTCGAGATGTGTAAACAACTCAGTGGCCACCAAGACCAATTTGCGGATTCGGGGTTGCAGTTCAGATACAGTTTGCCCGAAGTGCAACATTGAGGAGCAGACCTTGGAGCATTTACTGTTTTTATGCCCTCATGCCCATTTGAACTACATACCTTCAGACAGAGGATTTCGATCATTTGGAATTTGGTGGAAAGAGATTGCTGACCTCTTCAAAGGGATTAATGATGACAGCAAAATCGGCCTTGCAGCTAGTATATGCTGGCAGCTATGGACAAGCAGGAACATAATGGTTTTTGACGGAGCGGAAGAAGACCCAAACGCCATAATCAAGAAAGTACAGTCACAGTGGACCGAATGGGCATCCAACACTGATGCAGCAAGTTCTTCTCACACCAGAAGACCAACTACAACTACCAGATGGACGTTACCTAGAAAGGATTGACTGAAAGTAAATTGTGATGCGGCTTTTGATCATAACACCAAGGAGGCTCAAATAACTTACATTTGCAGGAACCATAGGGGAACAATCATCCAAGCTACAGCAAGAAAAGTCAAGTGCATATCCCCCTTGGTAGCAGAAACACACGCCATCAGAGATGCCATCAAATTTGTCAAAGAAATGGGTTTCAAGAATACAGTAATCGAATCAGACTTGAAAGAAGCCGTCCAAGCAGCAAATGCTCATCCAAATGAAGTTAGATGGGAGACAAGAGCAGTACATTCAACGGTATAGTTCAGCAGTAGCAGACGATGGTTTCTCGGTAATTCATATCAAAAGAACAACTAACTCTGTAGCAGACTGGCTCTCTAGAAAATGAATTCTTATTACAACTTGGTGATGTATGGAGCAATGTCCCTAGTTAGTTTACATCCATACTGCAACAAGATATCGTGTACTCTTTAATTCAAAGTTAATGAATTTTCAGTTTTTATGACCAAAAAAAAAAAATTTACCTAACAATATAAAAAAAGATGTACAATATGAAGTAGACAGGCACATTATTTTTATGGTCTAGCATATTTTGTTTACCCATTAAGCGTTTTATTTGATATCCAAATTAGCATAAATTAATTTCCTTGTTAATTTAATAAAGAATTTTATTTTTATCAAATGATTATATGATTTTAAAAAATATATCAACAACATTTTTTTAAATAATATAATTTTATTTAAATTCAAATAATAAATAAATATTTTAATACCATCTTAAGCATTTATACATCTTTTTTTTATTGCTATGTTAAATTTTTAAAATAAAATATATTAATAACATATTTTAAAATAAAATAATTTTATTTAAGTTCAAATAATAAATAAACATTTTAATATATTAAAACAATATTTATAGGTTGTTTAGCATTTATACTTCAAGTTTTAACTGCTAAGTTGAATTTTTAAAATTTTATTTGTTTTCATTTTTCGTTGTTAAACATTAGAATATTATTTTCTTCTATTTTAATATATACAAATACAAATATAATTTTTTAAGGTATGTATTAAATGATTTGCTGATTTATTTTTATTTTTTTTTAAATACAAGTTATATGTAAATTGAGTTTAAAAAATAAAATATTTTGTTTAATTTGACAAAAATGTTCTTTTTTTCATCAGATAAAAAGGGTTAATTTGTGATAATTTAGATATTAATTAAAATTTGATGAACAACTTTAGCATATATAT
>CATIWM010099374.1:0-28263 GCA_949671775.1 Mallotus repandus | reverse complement strand
AAATAATTAATCAACCATACTTGATCATCTTGACATTGACATCTATATTAAGGGCATGGTTAATGGTCTCAGCACTGTCATGCCTTAGAAGATAAAAAGAGGTAAGAGACCAACAAATTGCCATGGCCCTCTAGACCTTTCCTTCTTTCCTTCGTTTTCTTTGGTATAGCCTGGAAAAGGAAACAATTCATGGTTAAAATTAGGGGTGTGAATTGGACGGGTCAGCTCGGATTGGGTGTGAATCTGGAAAAATCGAGCGGGTTTTGAGCTCTGAACCGACATTGAATTTGAATATAAAACAACCGATGTGGTTAAATCTGATAAATCGAGTCAGAACTCAATATGGGTTATGGGCTAAAATTGTTTGAGCCCAATACACTAAAATTAAATAAAATATACGTTTTAGGTTGAAGCCAAAATGTTAGCAAGGCCTATTACATTTATCCTTTACAAAATAATAGCTCAAATAACCTATATAACTAAATTTGGGCTTCAATAATCACTTAAAACATTTACATGTAATATGGTTTTTTTCTCTAACTTAAACTTTACATGTTCATTTACATGTAGCAAAAAACTAACTCTGTTTGTCCAAAAAAAAATCTCCTTCTTAGTGATTAGTGAATATATCCAATCTTGAACCCAGCAAGATAAAAAAACCATTGCAGGTCCTACAAAAATAGAAACCCAAAAAATAAAAACTGTCCCTGCAAAAACACATAACTTGAATGAGACTCAATTTCAAAAGAAATAAAATAAAAAATATATAAAGGATGTATTAGTTGAGACTCAGTTGTTTATTTTAATTCATTTAAGACAAAAGATCACATTTTAATGGCTGCAATAAAATGTCTCCCAAAAAAAATGCAACACAAGTGAACTTACTTTGAAATAATCATAAACAAGGTGGAAGCATTCATCATTGCCCTAGCAAAAACAATGCAGTAAGCAGGCAAAAATTCATCGAGAAGCAAGCAAGAATAAGGTAGGAAGGAAGAAAAAATAAAGCAGTACTGAAATAATTACCCCAGCCAAGTATGCAAGCAAAAATAAGGCACCAAAATGGCAAAAACAAGGCAGTTAGCCAACAAACACAAGTCAGGAAGCAAGGAAGAGACTTTCTGTCTAAGACAAGCAAATGAAGTAGTCAAATGAAGAGGCATCATAAGCAGAACAAATAAAGAATTTAGTGAAATAAAGAATGCACACAGGCAAAAGAATGCAAATTAGCTAGGCTCAGAAACGTTTAATATAATTCAGTTAAAGAACGTAGCATCATTTCTGGCTGCATTACTATGCTACCTAAGAGAATGCTACCAAGCATTCCTTTCCGTCATTATTGTGGAAGCCTCATCAATGCCTGAACAGAACAATACACAACCAGGTTTAAGAAATTGTGGAATGAAGTTAAATTATAAATAATTAAGAAATTAGCAATAGAGAATAAGAGTTGCTATTGCCAATATGTTCAAGCAATGCTAGCTTGCCATTCTGATACACAATATGCTACTCATATATAATTAGATGTCACCTGAAGTAGGTAGTGAAGGACCAACACCAACTAGTGGCAGTTCTATTACAAAAAAAATAAAAGTCAAAATGTGTGTTAACCATAAATTAATGCAATTAAAACAATGAAAAATATAACCAGACTTGCCTTTTTCAAAGTTGTCTATTTCACTGATTTCTTCCTCAACAAATATGTCATTTGAACTCAATCTGAGTCAAACTTGTCTACAAATTAATGCTTCTACAATCTTAGGAGTTAGAGAACTCCTAAATGCATCAAGCACTCGACCTCCAGTGCTAAAACAAGATTCAGAAGCCACTATTGATATGGGAACTGCTAAAACATCATGAGCCATTCTAGAGAGCAGAGGGAACCTTTTAGAATTGATTTTCTACCATATCAAAAGATTAAAGTCCTCCTCTTCTTCTAAAACAGCCTCATGAAGATAAATTTCAAGGTCTGATTTCTTGCTTCCACCATATCCAGTGTTTGCTTTATGCTTCTTGAATCGAGCTTTCAACACAGACACATGTTTAGAAGAAATTGTAGAAGCAAAAACAGATTCAGATTATCCAACCATAGCAGATTGAGAAGCTTCCACATATTGTCCATAAATAGATACATAATCCTCAAATAATTCAAACAGATTGTTCTTAATAGCAACAAACAAGCTTCCACCTAAATCAGGACCAAACATTTGTTTCAATGAAAAAGATAAGTACTCAATTTTCTCATGAGGATCTAAAATAGATGCAATGAAAATCAAATTATTCATCTTCTCAGGATTCCCCCAGTATTTGTCAAATTTTTGTTTTATATTAGCCCCCATATTTCTGAGAAGTCATATAAAAAGAACCAGAAATTCTCTCTGTCATGTTAAAGAACACCTCAAGTGACTCCACCAATTTTTTCATAGAAATCCAATAAAAATAATCAGGCATATCATCTTTCAAATAAGCTCCAAAAGATGACTCAGATTCATCAAACTGAACAAATGCTTTTTCATAAACAGATGCAGTTTTTAGCATCAAGTATGTTGAGTTCCACCTAGTTGGAACATCAAGTGAAATACAAGCTTTTGAATCAATGCCAACTAAATCAACACCTCTGTAAATTTTCTAAGTCTAGCTGGTGAGTTTCTGATGTATCTAACACATTCCCTAATTTTTTTAACAGATTTAGAAACATCTTTTAATTCATCTTGCACAATCAAGTACAAAATGTGTTCAATGTACCTAATATGCAGATATTTGCATCTAATACCACTCACACCCCAAGTTAAGAATTTATTTTTTAAATACCCCATGGCAGTGTCGTTAGAAGATGCATTGCCAACAGTGACAGTGAAGATATTCTAAGCCCCCACTCAAGTAAATAGTTTTCCAAAGCTTTTGCTATGTACTCACCTTTGTGAGATGAAACAAGCACAAAGGAGATAATTTTTTTTATGTAGCTTCCATTGGTCATCTATAAAGTGAGCCGTGATGCATAATTAATTTGTTGAATAGAGGTCCATGCATCAGTTGTTATACTAACCCTTTGACAATGATCCTTAAAGAAATTCTTTAAGGATTGCCTCTCATTAATATAAACATCATAACAGTCCCTAGTCAATGTCCATCTACTTGGTAATTTAAACCTTGGACATGCTACTGCTAAAATTTTTTTGAAACCCTCCCTTTGCACAAATTTAAAAGGCAGCTCATCCACAATGAGCATATGTGCAAGAGACTTTCTAATTGCCTCTTGATCAAATTTTCAAGTGCTTAAGGATCCTGGGGATTCATTATTTCAGCTTCCACATTATTAGAGATAGGTTGTAATGTTAAAAGTGATTGTCTGGTGTTTTTAGGGTGTGAATTTTTCATACAGGTAAGTACATGATTCCTAAGAGAAGATGTACCATGTGTCTTAGAGTGGCAATGAATATTTTTAGCATAGTAAAGGCACCTACCTTTTACCACAACTCCTGTATTATTTTTGATCTCCTCAAAGTGTTCCCAAGCTTTTGATCTATGTTGAGTTTCTTTCCTTTTCTTTTTTTCTGGTGGCTGCTCAGAGTTTATATTTTTTTTCAGCTTCCATAGTCTGTTTCTCTTTATTAGGTTCACTACCACTAGCAACAATGTTTATATTACCACTAGTATTGGTAGGACCAACTGTCACGTCTGTGCTCAGAATTAGCCTTAAATTATGTAAATTAATAATTAAATTAAAATAAATATATGAATAAATAAAAATAATAATAATTTAGGAAAAATATAAATATATAAACTAGAGATTAGAAATGCAACAAGACCTAATTGCCACAAAATTTAGTTTGATTTCAGATTTGGTTGTAAGAGAGAAAGTTTAAGGGTTAAAGTGAAAGAAAGGAAGGAAGGGTTGGAGATGTCAATTTCCTATGCCTTAGGGCTGTGACTTAGCAAATTTTGAGAAGAGTATCTCCTCTTCTAGATCCCTCTCTTCATCAATTAACATTTTTCTAAAAAAAAAGAGCGTAAGCTGTAGATAAAAACGAGAGAGATGAGAACGCCGTAAGGAAAGTGAGCAAAGGTGAGTGGATTCAAATCTTCCCCTTCTTCTTCTTTTGGCTGATTTCAGATTCTCCTCCTATTTCTTCTTCTTGTTTGCTATTAATTGGTGTTTTTCTACTTGCCCTTTTGTTGAATTTGGGTTGTCTAGTTGATGATTCCTGCATTCTTCTAGTTTTGGCATGAAGTTGAACTGTCTTTCTCTGAATTCCTTAGATTTTCTTGTTGTTTCATTAAATTTCGATTGGGTGTTGTATTGTACAGTACTTATAAATGTTCCTCTTATTAGTGTGAGTAGATTCTACTCTTCAATCCTCATCATCCTTTTTCCTTAGCTGATTTCAGATTATTTTTCCTATCATTTGTTACTTGATTCTAATGGATTAGTGTTTTATTCTTCTTCAATGAAAAGGAATTTGGTTGCTTTTATTGTGTACCAATTATGGGTATAGATTCTAGCTTCTTTCATTATAATTTATTTTGAAGATTTATTATTGTTCCTCAAATTCTACTGGGTGTTTGTAGACGGTGGGGTTTAGCACACGCCCAAGTTTATTGCAATCGCAACACTGTTTGAGCTCAGGGCTCTAGAGAACACACTACTATATCACAAAGACACCCAGTAATAACTGGGATAAATCGAAGGTGGTAGTAACTCGATTCTCTAATACAAATTAGCACCACAACCAGGAGTTCTGGATACGGAATACCGACTTCTTTTAGTGTTGTGTTCATTTAGAATTATCTTATTAATTACTATCTTATTCCCTAATTACATGCAATTTTATTAAACCTTAATTGAACATCCATCTAACCCTAGGGCAACCAATCCATGAAAAAGCACATAAAAAATGCATTCAAGGCGTAACGTCCCTAAATCTAAACTACATTTGATTTTAATTTTAAGTTAGCTAAATCTACATTTTTTATTTACGAGTGAAATGGAACTAAAAGTGGACCTATATTTTAATTATATTAGTGAACTTAAACCTATTGTTTTTAATTCCAAAAGTGGGCCTAAGTCTATTAAATTTTAAAAGAAAAAAAAATGAATGAATTAGTGGGCTTAATTCTAATCAATTTTAATTAAATGAAATGATCCTAAGTCTACAAATTATGAAAAAGGCTTTATTAATGGGCTGAGCTAAGTCTAAGCTAATTTTATTTAACTAAAAAATGGGCCTAAAATTTAAATTAACTTAATGGGCCTAAATTAATTTTAAAGTTAATTAAACCTAAATTTAAATTTAAAGGCTTATTTTATTAGTGAGTTAGAACTACACGTGGGCTTGGGGCCCAAAGCGAATAAAAAGGAAAAAAATAAAACAAAAGCCCAAATAAACGAATAAACATACAAAAGCATTCAAGTAATGATCTCTAACCTTAATTTAATTCCATGCATCCTAATTAACTAAAACCACCATTGATTTTAATTAAGGTTTTACTAAATGGATCTAATTTACTAATTGATTTTAAAATACATAAAATTAAAATTCCACTATTTTCCCTCTACTGGGGCTATTACAATCCCTACGTACAATAGTAGTTACATGCCCAAAAAAATAAAAAATGAATACACAATACAAATACCACTAAAACACAGAAAATAAAATAAACCTAAAACTATGTGATTTTAACATGGATTAAACCATGGCATTCCATGGACCTTCATGAATTTAATCCATTCAATTCCATCTCCATGGCATAGAATGTTCCACCATCATCATTAAAGAAACAAAACAAAAAAAATGATTAGAATAAAAATAAGAAAAAATGAATAATAAAAATCAAATGAAAATAAATAAAATAAAAAAGAAAAGAGATGAAATGCAGAGATACAATATTGATTAGCTCCTAAAAGGCTTTGTTTAATTCACCGTTTGAATAAATCTGCAGTATTGATCTTCTTAATTCCAGGCTCCCTTAGAGAAAAAGAAAAGTTTTTTTTTTCAAATAAAGGTTCATGCAGAAGCTTTTTCTAGGAAAGAAAACCTTCTTTTTTTCGTTCTCTTTTTTTCTCTACTTCTCTCTTTTTTTCCGTCCTTTTTCTCTCTGTCTGTTTCTTCCCTTTTTAATTCTCAGTAGATAGATTAGATTAATTTTGATTAGGTCATTATCCCAACTAATAAGATAAAACTCTATCTTTATCGTTCAGAATGTTAATATTTATAGAGAAATTTATTTATTTTTTGAAATTAATTTTTTGACCAATCAAAATTTAAGAAAAATAAATAAAAATTAAAAAATAGGATTTTCATGCATCGGGATAGTACAATTCCGACCGGGATTGTGGATTACCGATCGGCAATCTGGAATTCCGATCGGAATTCTGGAATTTCGATCGGAAATCCATTCTTCTGATTTTTTTAACATTTAATTACAAAAAGACCCCTAAAGAAAAAGAGTCTTTTCAATTTAGTCCATAAAAAAATGCAATGAAGCCTTGGGATCTGAAATTCAAATCCTAGAGACCTATTTGCAACAAATTTTCATCATCGGAGTCCTTTTTTGCATCCATGCTCTAGTAATCCCGAAATTGGGTGCTTACAGTGTTGTTTCGTGTTTACTCCTTGTAATGATCCACTTATTGGTGTGGGTTGTAATGCTACTTATTTGTTCTTGGTAGTTTGTTTGTGAATTATTCCAATCCTTAAATTTTGTGAGTAAAGTTAAGAAAGTATGAATCATGGGATTACTAGTGGCCTTTATTATTGTTGTTAGATTTGTGGATGAGTAAACTGAATAATAATAATAATAAAAATAAAAAAAATAAGGATTTCTTATATGAACTTAATAAAGGAATGTGATTAATAAATATGAATTATTGAACATGGTTGGTGCAGGAAAGGAACACTTATTTGATTAAGGTGGGACGACCTCCACTTATATTTACATACGTATACCTATATCAGGTTCAACTATATAGAGAACAAAACTTCAATTTTGTAATTGACAGCATGAAAGGTAAATTAAACATCAATGATAATAATATAAAAAAAATAAAGAGAAAATTTATTTTAATAAAAACTGAAATAATAGAGGTCCTTATCTTGATAATCCTTGAGATTCCAGTCTCTTGTAATAAGTTAAGATCTCAAAAGTTCCGAGTTCATAAGCAACTTCTAATGTAGCAATTTTCAGAAATTTACTGACTAAAGAAAGAAAAGTTATTAATTTAAAAAACAAGACAAAAAAATTATAAAGTCCTGACTTAGTAATTTATGTTATTTAATAATAAACTTAAATACCATACAAAGTTTAAGTTAAATCCTGATAGTTTCAAAACTTCAATACTAACCAATTGTTGAATTCTTAATAATGTTGGAAGGTCTATGCCCATATAGAATTAATTTATGACAAGATTTGCATCAAGCCTAAAATGCAAATCTATGAAGACACAAACTAGAAATTATTGAAACTGAAAGAATATACATGATAAGCTGGTTTCTAATATTTTTGGGATATATAGAATAATAATAATAATAATATTAGTATTAGAAATAAAGCAAGTAAATGAGCAAAGGAACAAAGAATAAGATGTTAATGGTGTAAAAAAAAATAATTAAGAGTGCTTGAGCACCTTGCTGGAAAGGTTGTAGTAAGACCATGCCTGGGATACGGCTGGGTTCTACGAGACGTTAGATTGTGTCCGGGATATAGCAGCTCGCGTGATTTTAAAGAAATATTCATACTTTAGTATGACGATATGTGAATTGGCGAAATTGAGGTATTGTTGGCCAAATATTGTGATAATTGTCATGTGGACAGCTCTTGAGATTCAATATGCTGTTGTGGTGAATCCAAGTGGTATTATTTGTATGCATACAATTATTTTGAACCTTCGATGTGTCAAATGGTACCTGCCACATCGATAACAACTTGTGATCCTATGGAGTTGTGATATTGTGCATTGGTGCTCTAAATAAAATATTTAATAATTACAGTTTTGTGTGTAGAATTAATTTATTATATAATTAATTAAAACAGTTCTAAGCATGTGAGTTTAAACTGTTGAAGTTTGAGCTTATATATTGTGATGCTTCAGAAAATTTTGGCAAATATATGATATGGAATTTATTTAAAATTTTCTAAGAAAAAGCCTAAAGAAGCTGCAACATAATATGATTGACATATGTATAAAATCTAAAATAAATGAGAGTTCTAAAATTTTTTTCCTAAAGGTAAGTAAAGCTTGTCCTAGCATTCTTTGTTTATGCATCTTGTTACTACTGTCTAGATATCTACATTCCATTATTTATTCTATTGTGTTTTCTTGTTATACTTATTCTGTATTGTACTCTGCCACTCACTGAGTATTTTTTTGGTGAAAATACTCATCACTCCTATTTTCTTCTTTTTTTTCAGAGTGATTATTTGTAGTGAGCAGCAATAAGGATGTTATCATAGGTTGCAGTTGGTTTTGCTAGAGCACAAGTGGATTATGACAAATAAATTATGGCATATTAGAAGATTTTAATATAAGCTAGAATCATGTTGAATGTCAATAAAGTCTCGTGTAGACGAGTGTATGAGTTAATTGTAGGGTTAGACTTTGTATGTTGTACATAAAGATACAAATTTCAAATGTACATTAAGACTTTATAAGTTTGTTGAAAATATATTTAGAACTTTGAATATAGGTGTATAATTATGATTTGAATTTAAGTTAGAAGTGATACTCTGTTGCTTCGATACCCTAATTAGGTGGTTTAAAAGTTATAATCATTTAATGAAGGTGCTGTTGGGGAGGGGTGTCACACCAACAGTATTATCCATCTACAAAACATCACAAATGCACCAAAATATATAAGAAAGAAAAAATTTAAACAAGAAGCAAATAATATATACACCAATCAACAAGCAAATATTGATATCTAAAATATAAATAAATAAACAGAACATAATACAAATATTATATCAAATATACACAGAACATAAATATAAAAAATTTATCCTTAAACAATATAAAAAATATATATATTTTATATAAACAAATTTACAAAAAAATATAAAATATAATATTGTTCGGCTTTAAAATTAAGGGAACTTGTCCCAAGCACCTTTTGAATGTTTAAATGGGTTAGTGTGATCTTGTTACAATATCATAAAGGATGGGATGAAGAATTATGGGTTTAATCACTAGCTCGGGGTGGTGAAAGGGGCAAGAAATAGGTCCAAGTCCCTTTTAACCTGTTTGATTTGGATCAAACAGGAGGCTGGCCTCACCGGGAAGCCTTGATTGCTGGGATCGAATGAAGATAGAAGCCGGGTCTTTGAAAGAGAATGACAAATTGATAATATATTGAATTTGCAAAAAAAATGTGTCCTTTTACAAGAAATGAGCCTTGGATTTTAGAAGCCTCTAAGCCCGACTATAAATGGAAACAAAAATTAAAGGAGACTTTCCTAAGTGAGCCTAAGGAAACAAATCAATTTTCAAACTTACTTAATCAGGCTAAGGGAAATAAATTGTTGACTTTCCAAATTCAGCATAAGGTAGGTTTTCTAATTGCCTTGAATGAAGGCATGAATATGATTTCCAAAAACAAGCCTTTGACCATCAACGCTACCTGCAATCTTCAGAATATCAAGTGGGCTTCGTGTAATGGGTTATAGTCTGTTTTGAGTGTGCTTCTTGGGCTATTTTGGGCCTGTGCAAACAATGTACCCCAGGATAAAGATTAAGGCCCAAGCTAATGGATTGATTCTGTAATTTCATTAGGCCCAAATGGTCTTGCCAGGTGAGTTTAGGCTAATGAGCGCCCTGCTGTGAATTTTTCCCTTTTACCGCCTAGGTGAGGGCATTCTCATCAATTGTTGCGTCTTTTCGCCTACCCGAAATCACACCTATAAAAAGGGGAGAGGTCTTAATCATTTGCCCAACTTGCTATAGAAAAGTTACTTGCTCTCTCTTCAAAGCTTCTCTCTTTAACATCCATCGCTTATGTTCTTATCTTCCGAGGTTCCTCTCTTATGTACTCCTTCCGCCTCTTTCTCTTTTCATTTCATTCAGTCGGTCTTTCATACCTTCTGACTGAACTCCCCCTTGCCTTTAGTTTGAAATCATAATGGGAAAGTCAAAGAAAGCTGCATCCTCTCTAATCGACCAGAAGGCCGATCCTTTTGCTCGCTTGGAACGAGCCAACAAAATTGTCCAGGCATCTACGGCTACATCAAAGGCATTGTTCAGATATCCCGAGTGCCCTAGTAATATTATCTTAGGCCCTGTGTTTATAGAGGATGATAAGTGGGTAGATGAGTTAATTCCTGTTACTAGAAAGAATGACCCTCCTAGGTTTAATCAGCTTAATAAAATGCTATTATGGAATAAGAATATCCCAATTAGGTCCTGGCCGAACCCTCCAAAAGAATTTCTGGTTTGGCATGCCCATATGGAGGTTGAATTTTCCCAAATATGGAGGGAAATAGGTATCTATGAAATTCTCTAATTCTCAAAAACTAAAGTGCCAATAAACAAGCCAATGTTATCGGCCATGTCCCTTTTCTGGTCTCGATCCACTAACCCTTTTATGTTTAGAGAGGGCTTGATGACAATCACATTGTTAGTCCTGACCATACTGTTTGGCCTCAAACCTTGTGGTGAGGAAATTAGCCCTAGGCTTAAGTCCTTTATATCAAGATACAACATTTCATTCAAAAAGGAGTACGTGAGCTATGGCCCCTTCATCATTATGAATATGAAATTGAACCCTGTCCCTGATAAGGCCGAACATGTCACCTTCTTGTTGTACTGGCTTTGTCGATTCATAGGTTGCCCTAGCTCAATCAAAGTAACCAAATAGTTCATTCCTTTAACCGTAGCCCTGGTCGATGGATGAAAGTTAGCATTTGGTCCTTTTGTCCAGAGTCAATTCTATAGAGGCATGCACCAGCTAGTGCCTGATAAGGACATCAATGATTTTAAATCGGGACTCAGACCGATATGGATCGCTCAAATTTGGTTTGTAGCATACTTCCAGGATCTCATGAGTCGACCATTAAAACTAGCTTATAAATTTATTGGTTATTATGCCACTTGGGCTTCATCCTTCGAATGCAAATATTCTTCATTTCGAGAGTTCTTCCATTTTTTGTACAACCCTCAAGGCCGAAAAGACACATTGCATTGCCCCTTCATCCCTGCAAGCTTTGATCCTTCCTGGTTATTTGAGGATTTCTTTGGCCATGAGCCTCAACCGGACTTTGTATTGGCCTGGGGAAGTGTTCTTATTGCAAGGGATATACTGTCCAGTCTTGACTTAGACCCACAAAATAATAAATGTGGTGTTAAGATGTATAACCCTCACTTAGTTGCCAAACAATTTGGGCTCACACAATCTCTCCCATGTTCGACCCTTCATTCAATAAACTCTCCATTCTACAGCAAGCATGTCTATGGGGACATAGAGTTTCATGAGAAGCTTGCTGAGGTCTATGAGGTCCTTAAAAAGAACTTATGTCTATGCCCTTTATCGGTTAACCCATACAAAACACAGTTGTTCAATGATTTTTGGGACACATTTTGTTTTAAACATTTATGTTTGTCATCTGTTGAAGTGACGAACATTCAACAATGGGAATTGACTGATGACTAAGCTTCCTCTTCTTTGCAGGGTCAAATCAAGATGCGAGGTGAGTTTATTCGTAAGATTCATGCATTTGAAAGTTTTTATCATTGCAAGTATAATTACCGAGACCAAGATGAGATGTGGAGGAGGATGGAGCAGGTTAAGGCCGAATTGCTATAGGAACATCGACTTGGAAGTTATGCCATATACCTTCAAACTTGCACCAGTTTTCTTGAGGTGACGGATCTAGACATTTGCTCGTGTTCTTACGTTGATCGGTCTCCAGAGGTTCCTACAGCTCCTTTCAGTATTACTGGTCCTGCAGTTTCTAAACTCAGACTGCGTAACAAAGTGAGTTTCACTGGTAGCTTTATTGGCGATCCCATAATAACCCTTTGGGTAGTTCGGCCATCCTCCTCCTATGCCGGTAGTTATTTTTGCTCATAAACTGATTCTTACCCTGTGAATTTTCTTTTTACTGTTTCTTTTTTAGATGTCAAAGAGAAGCCTATCGATGTGCCTGATGATCAACCAAAAGCAAAGAAGATCAATACACATCATAAACCAGCAAAGAAAAGCAATTCCATGTCGGCTTCTGAATTGTGAAGGCACTCGAAGTGCACAATCTAACTCTTTCCCCTGGCAAAGCTACAATCACAATCGAGCGTACTGAGAATGTAGACAAACCCACTCCCACTGTTGCTACTACAACAATGGAAGGTCCTTCAAAAAAAACCCCGGCTGGGTCTCCAACTGCAAGTCCGATCAAATCAACCTCTCCACCCACCTACTTCCTTGATGCCAGCCCCGACAGATTAGGTATTCACCACTTGCCTCATGATTGCCTATTTCTTTGATTATAGTTTTAACTTTTCAATGAACATGGCTCATTGTTTACCCTCTTTGATGATCGAGGGCTATCTGAATGACTCTGATGCTGAAGGTGAAGTGGAGGGATACCATTCTCCTTTTGACAAAAAAGCCTATTTGACCGATGTGGTGGTTGATTCAGAAGACCAAGTGTCCAAGGAGGTTAAGCGAAAGCTCAAGGATATGGTGGAGATTTTCGAGGGCCCTATGATTCAGAAGACCAAGCGAAAGCTCATTTCTTTGTTGATGATAGTAATCATGATCAGGCTACTAGACTATTGAGGTATCTTCATGAAAATGCTCATAAGTGCCCATAAATAATAGTGGGCCAAAAATCAATTATCGACAACCTTTTCGAGAACTTGCCCACCCTTATTTCCAACTATCATAAGGCCGACCAATTCATGTCTGGCTTGGCAGAGAAAGTCGCCAAAAAATAAAAGTTGGATGAGGAGGCAGTCTCGATCATGGATGCTATTAAGCAAGAGCATCAGATCATCCTTAAGGCTGGTCCAGCTCATGAGAAGCTGAAGAAGGAAGTGTCTGACCTGGAATCGGCCTTAATAGAGAAACAAGCCGATTTGGCTAGAATCGAGGTGGCTCAGAAAAGGCAAGTGGAGCAAACACAATTGTGAGGCACTCAGATGAAGGAGATACAAGAAAAGAGGAAGAACATGCGCCTCCAAATCACCAAGCTCTAAGGGCAGAAAGACTTGGTTGTCTTAGACCAACCGAACTCCACTAGTGCCCTGACAAAATTTGTTGATGTTTTTAAAATAAAACAACCTAATCAGTCGGGGTGTGACATATAAAACAAAATTTTGAAGATTTTTGGCTTTTGCACCATTTTGTACATTATGATTATATTGGCCTATAGGATGGTCTGATTAATGTATGTTTTTATATATTGTTTCTACTTCTTTCACTTTCTGCTTTATGAATGACTTTACTATTTTCCAACCCCTTTAGGAACAATCCTTGCTGTGATGGTGCATAATGTGTTTGGTCAATGGAACCAAAAATAATAATCGGTCTTAATAAGAAAAGGATTATTAATTTATCGGCCTTAAAAATATAGACTTGGCCAGACAGTTTTTATTATATGGAAATAAAACTTAACATATTTTGATAAAATAAGCACAAAACATATAATCGGCCTTAACATATTTTGATAAAATAAGCACGAATATACATATGTGTTTAAGCAGCTATACTGATTTGTGACCGATTTAAGCCATCCCACATGGATGGGAAGTAAGCTTTCAAGTACTTGCCATTGATCGGTCTTGCGTGTAGCAAACCATCTTTATTGATCAAGAGATAGGCACCGCCTTTTAGTAATTTGGCTAACACGAAAGGCCCTTCCCAGTTTGGACTCCATTTTCCAAGAGATCGATCTTTAAGTCCGATAGGCAATATGAGTTTCCAAACAAGGTCCCCCTCCTTGAAATACTTGTGCTTAACTCTCTTATTATATGCCCGTTCTACCTTTCTCTTTTGTACTTTTATTCAGTCATATACCAGAAGCCTTTCCTTGTCTAGCTAATCAAGCTCTTATAACATGCCTTCAGCATATTCCAAGGGTGATAGCATAGAGTGCACCTGTCTCCTCAGAGATGCGACCGTTAGCTCCATCGGTAATATGGCCTCATGCCTATATACCAATTTGAAAGGGAGGTGCTAGTGGCCATTTTCTGACTGGTTCTTAATGCCCATAGTACCTCAGATAAAGTCTCATGCCATACCTGGGGATTTTCTTCGATGGACTTATGAATCACTGTCTTTACCAATTTGTTGGTTGCCTCAGCTTGACTGTTGGCTTGGGCGTAGTATGGCGATGAGTGAAACAACTTGATTTTAAAATTTTATGCGAAACGTCCCCTGTGAACATTGTACCTTGATATGTGGTTATAGACTCTAGGATGCGAAAGCGATGTATGATTTTCTTGGTGATGAAGTCAATGACCGCTTGCTAGTTAACGGTCATCAAAGGAACGACCTCCACCCATTTTGTGAAATAGTCAGTGGCAACTAATATAAAACCATGTCCTTTAGATGATGGAGGGTAAATTTTCCCAATGATGTCCATCGCCCATCCTCTGAAAGGCCAAGGCTTAATGACTGAATGCAACTCCTCAGCTTGAACATGTTTGATCGGTTCATGCTTCTGACACGCTTCACATCCTTTGGCGTACTCATTGCAATCTCGCTCCATGGTTGGCCAAAAGTATCTATATTGCCATATCAACCATTTCATCTTCCTTCCTCCTTGATGAGCACCTACAATGCCTTCATGAGCCTCGGCCATGGCTAACATTGCTTCCTTAGGGCCAACGCATCTTAGAAGTTCACCAGAGACCGATCTTCTATATAGTTCTCCATCTATTAATAGTATTTTGGTTGCTAATACTCTGATTTGGCATTTTGTCGATGGTGACGGGTTGTTAAGGTACTCTTTAATCTCTATTCTCCAATTGGCCTCAATGTCCACAACAGCAACTTGAAAACAAAGATCATTAGATTTTGCCAATAATAAAGAATGAGGTCTGATAAATATTGGTATGGATGACAACTTGTCCTTATAACTAGAGACCAATTGTGCTAAGTCGTTTGCTTCCTTATTAGCCTCTCTTTCCAGATACTGTAGTTGGGCCCTTGTAAATCCTATCATAAAGTGTTGAACTTTGTTACAATATGCCCCCAGTGAGGCCGATTCACACTTATATTCTCCTGAAACTTGCTTTACCACTAGTATGGAATTGCAATAGATATTCACATCATAAACTCCAAGCTCAGCGAGAAACTTGAGTGCTATTAAAAAGGCTTCATATTCAGCCTGATTATTTGTGCATGGAAAATCAAGTAGGAATGACATCTTTATTTTAATGACATAGGGTGATTTTAAGACAACTCCTACCTCCGAGCCTAATTACGCCCTAGAACTGTCAAACCAAACTCTCCATCCCCTGGCTTTACACAGATTAATAGGCATCTCTAGAGTAGGATGATAGGCCATGAAGTAAGCTAACACTTGCCCTTTTATAGCTTTCTGAGGCACATACTATAAAGTAAATTCTGACAATGCCACTACCCACTTACCAAGCCGATTCCTAAGGAATGGTCGTGACAAGATATACTTGATAACATCAGTCTGACTAATCACCCATACTACAGAAGAGAGTAAGTAGTACCTAAGTTTACAACATTAAAGTACAGACAAAGCCTAAGTTTCTCAATGGAGGAATAACTTGTCTTCATATCAGTTAAAGCCCAACTCAGGTAGTAAATTGATCGTTCATACCCTTCCTGCTCCTGGGTGAGTAGACTGCCCATAGAAGCTTCAGAGGCTGAAATATAAAGAATCAATGGCATGTTCGGCCGTGGTGCAGCCATAACTGGACGATGAGTTAGGTATGCCTTGATCTAGTCAAAGGCGTGTTGATGCTTAGATGTCCAAACAAAGTCCTCTCTATTTTTGAGTTTCAGTAAGGGCAACCAAATTCTTAATTGGCTTGCGGTGTTGGAAATGAATCTTCTAAGGTAATTGATATGGCTGATTAACCTCTGTAGTTCTTTTTTGTACTTAGAAGGTGCAGCTTGTATGATTGCCTTTATTTTGTTGGCGTCTACTTTCACCCCCCTCTAGTGCACCAAGAATCCTAAAAAAGGGGTTGCGGAGACTCTAAATGCACACTTGAGATGGTTCATTTTTAGCTGATGGAGTCTCATCCTTTCAAATGTCTTCATTAGGTGCTCTAAGTGCTACTCATCAGCCCGAGACTTGATGATAACATCATCAATGTAAACCTCTATGAAGTCTCTAATCAAGGAATCGAAGATCTCATACATCACTTGTTCATATGTGGCTCCAGCATTCTTAAGGCCGAATGGCATAACCACCCACTCATAACTTCCAAGCGCACCTGGACATATGAAGGCTATTTTGCTCATATCATTCTCTTTGATTTTGATATGGTTATAGCCCGAGTGACCATCCATGAGGCTGAGAATATAGTGGCCCGACGCAACATCAATAAGCATATCAACCATGGGCATAGGATACTCATCTTTTGGAGTAGCCATGTTTAAATTCCTGAAGTCAATACAAACTTTGATTTTTCCATTCTTCTTCACCATAGGAACAATATTTGACAACCATTGGGTGTATTGTGCTTTTCGAATGAATCTTGTATATGTGAGTCTCTTAATTTCATTGGCTACCAATTTCTTTACATCCCTGGACATTCATCTAGGAGGTTGAATATGAGGCAATATCCTAGCTTGATTGGCAACTCATGCTCTACTAATTATTAATCTAGACTAGGCATTTCTTCATACGTCTAGGGAAAATAGTCTTTGTACTTCTTCAACAACTCCACTAGCCTAGTTTCAAATTCTGGTCTCAATTTGGAGCTAATGTATTTTGGCCATTTATCAGCCTCAGTCCCCAGATTGATTTCTTTAAATATGGATAGGGTTTGAATAGGATCATCTCCTAACTTATTAGCAGGTATGTGTATGTCACCAATTTTCAATCGGCCTATGGGATCTTGCTCTTCTTCCTAGAAAATGCATGTAGGCGATTGGATTTGCTCACTATCTGAATAGGCTTGTGACATCATCATCATCATTAGTTATGATAGATCGGCCAACTT
The DNA here is from genome assembly GCA_949671775.1 of Mallotus repandus. Taxonomy (NCBI): domain Eukaryota; kingdom Viridiplantae; phylum Streptophyta; class Magnoliopsida; order Malpighiales; family Euphorbiaceae; genus Mallotus; species Mallotus repandus. Next base: position 11,126 of record CATIWM010099374.1, on the reverse strand, counting down.
CCCCTGCTGCAATTACTGCAGACTGATCAAGTGAAATGTTTGCATTGGAATCCTTCTTAAAGCCAAAAAAATGAGGCAAGTACATCATGGCCTCTGCATGGAAGGCCTCTTCCCTAAATGGGTTGGGATCTCCATGGATGACCTCTACATCCCCTTCCGGTCTCCATATGAACAACTTCCGATGTAGGATGAAGGAACATAACATTGGAATGAATCCAATCTTTACCAAGAAGTACGTTGTAATTGGTCTTGACATCCATGACGAAGAAACCCCCTTGTGATTCATGTTTGCCCACCTTGACATTTAGCATGATGAACCCATCTAAAGCCTGATCATGTCCTGTAAAATCAGTCATTACAACATCAGTCTTCTCTAGATCTTTGATCTCTAGATCAATTTTCTTCAGAGTTCGGAGAGGTAAGTGTGAGTGACTTGATTTGTTTTGAGTTCCAAGCTTCGGGACATTTTTTCAGTTCTGAGGACATGACAACTTTGCCGGGTGGGACATCTATTCTGTTTATGGGATAGGGACAAATGATTGGTCTCGGGGAGATGCGAGGTGCTTTGTGTTTGGAGTTGCCACCTAGTTTTTAGAAAACTAGGAAAAGATGAAAGGGACGACATCAGGTCACTCAATCAGTATCGTCCCCAGCAGAGATTCTGAGCCCAGGAGATCTCATATAGCCATCGGGTCACTTAATGAGTATCGTCCCCAGTAGAGATTTTGAGCCTAGGAGATCTTATATACTTTTTGGCTATTTCTCATTATAATACTCAGTATGTGGCTACCATAGCACCCTAGTTTTAGTAATGAAAATTGATATATATGCATTCACATAAGCACATTGGTAATAACGAAAAATACGAGAAATTTGGCATAATTATTTACAAGGTTTTCCTAGTAAATACATTCGAAAAAGGAAAAGAAGATTGCAAAAATGTAAATCTAGTCCTAATCTAGAAAACACCTCCAAGACAGAGGTTAACACAACTATGTGCAATTCCACATATTCATCCACTCGGACAACATATAAGTATAACAAAGATGATTGATACATCATGAATAATTAAATAGATGCACATAGCTCATGCTCTTGCAAGAATTATTATAAAGCATTTCTAAATGATAAGATAAATAGTAAATAATGATGATTACATCATTGGACTGCGATATCGAAGCTTTAGCATAGATAAGTAAGCTTTCGTGTTTATTGAATGCATATTAATATAAAATGACAATTTATTATGAGCAAAATAAAGCAGAGATTATTCAATCAACATGTAAAATGCCAGTCTTATCACACAGATCACATCAATTTCTTAACTGCTGGCGGTGATAAAATAAAAAGCAAAACAGTAAAATAAATATGCAAAAATGATTATTTGGTCCTCAGATTCGATTGAGCTTGTTTGGTATTTTCGAAGCTTTAGCTTCATGGGATTTTCAAGCTGTCATCATCGAGAGGTTGAAAATGATGTGTAGAATGTAAATTCGTATACCTTTGAAGCGTGCTTTTAACAAAATGAGGGTGGATTTGCTTCAAAAGTAGTCTAAAAGTCATATGAGAAATGTAGTAGGTGAGCTAAAAGTGTGTGAATTGGTACTCCTAAGTCTTCAATTCGATAGTGTTTCGTCTACTTTTTTGCTCTCCCTGACTCTTGCCTTTTCAAAATGGGAGGTAGAGACCCCTATTTATAGGGAAAAATGCCTAAAAATGTGTGATCACACGTCCCAAGATGGTTGTGTATGTGCCTTTGTGCATATGCACGTGTACCGAAGCACTTGATCATGGTTTTTTGCATATGATCACGCCTCTGGTGAGCGTAGGGCGCGCGATCATATGATCACGCGCTCTTGCATGCATCACGCGGCCTTTTCGGGCTCCGATTGTGCTGTTTTGGGGGTGCTTTTTAGGGTTTTAGGACCTTACGGATGCGTTTTTTATGTCCATTTTGTCAAAATTGGCTTCTAATTTTGCAAAGTGGAACTCCAATCTCATGAGACGAACACTGGTCTGAGGAGTTGCTCATTTTGAGCAATGACTGCTTGAAATGAGCAACTTACCACTCCGATAATTTGTAATTCATAAAATTGGGGTGCAACTTAATGATTTGGAAGTTGATTTTATTCTCTGAAGGCTTGGTTTGGCTTTTTCAGACTCTCGACATGCTTCAACGGTGGTATAAATTAACAGACACTTGTCATATTCAGAGGGATGTTTTCATCACTGGACCTTTTTGGGGACAGTCAAAATTTGATGTATGACAGTTTCCCCTTGCTTCACGTGTGTTGCATAGTCCTCTAGTACTGATGTCAATATACGTGAAGCAGTGGAGAGATGTAAAAAATCATTTTTGGGAAGAGGTACTTACCTGATGGTGTGCCGTTTAGTCTTTTGATGTCAGGCCTATCATTGTTGATGTTGTTTTGTTTGGTTGGAGAAGTCATAGCCTATTTGTGCTTTTGTAATTTCCTCAGGTGAGGTGAGATGATGCTTTCATTTGCTGAGGTGACAAGCAAATGGGAATATTGCTATAACCTATTGAGGTGTCAAGCAGGTGCTACTATAACCTATTGAGGTGTCAAGCAGATGCTACTATAACCTATTGAGGTGTTAAGCAATGAAAATACTACTATAACCTTCTAAGGTGTCAAGTAGATGCTACTATAACCTATTGAGGTGTCAAGCAAATGATAATGCTACTATAACCTATTGAGGTGTCAAGCAATGAAAATGCTACTGTAACCTACTGAGGTGTCTAGCAAAGAAAATGCTATTATAACCTACTGAGGTGTCAAGCAAATGAAAATGCTACTATAACCTTCTGAGGTGTAAAGCGATGAAAATGCTACTATAACCTTTTGAGGTGTCAAGCAATGAAAATGCTACTATAACCTACTGACGTGTCAAGCAAATAAAAGTGCTACTATAACCTACTGAGGTGTCAAGCAGTGAAAATGCTATTATAACCTACTGAGGTGTCAAGCAAATGAAAGTGCTACTATAACCTACTGAGGTGTAAAGCAATGAAAATACTACTATAACCTACTGAGGTGTAAAGCAAATTAAAGTGCTACTGTAACCTACTGAGGTGTCAAGCAATAAAAATGCTACTATAACCTTCTGAGGTGTCAAGCAATGAAAATGCTACTTTAACCTTCTTAGGTGTCAAGCAATGAAGATGCTACTAAGCAGATAAACATGCTACTAAGCAGTGAAAATGCTTCTAAGCGGATGAAATACTTCTAAGCAATGAAAATGCTATTGAGCTTATAAAATGCTTCTAAGCAGTGAAAAATGCTACTAAGTAAGTAAAAGTGCTACTAAGCAAGTAAAAATGCTACGAAGCAAGTAAAAATGGTACTAAGCAAATGAAAATGCTACTGAGCAGATGAAATGCTTTTAAGCAGATAAAAATGCTACCAAGTGTTGAAAGATGCTACTAAGCAAGTAAAGTGCTACTAAACAGGTAAAAATGCTACTGAGTAGATGAAATGCTTCTAAGTAGATAAAAATGCTACTAAGCAATGAAAGATGCTACTAAGCAAGTAAAAGTTCTACTAAGCAATTAAAAATGCTACTAAGCGATGAAAGATGCTACTAAGCAAGTAAAAGTTCTACTAAGCAATTAAAAATGCTACTAAGCAGGTAAAAATGCTACTAAGCAAATGAGAATGCTACTTAGCAGATGAAATGCTTCTAAGCAGATAAAAATGCTACTAAGCAGGTGAAAATGCTATTGAGCGAATAAAAATACTATTGAGCAGTGATGATGTCATCATTTATTGTGTTTCGAGCATGATTTTATGATGTGATGATGTGATAATTGCAAATGCGATATGCTTGTGTCATCTGTGCTTCATCTTTCTTTTTTGAAGAATAATGATATGACTTTCTGAGACAGTGATGACAAATGCAGTGTCCTAAAACATTTAATGCTCGTGTTTGCATGATCCGTGTGCATTTTTTATGCGTTCTTTTGGTAAAATGCAAGTTCGAGACCCAAGGGGTGCGTGTCCAAGGGTCTCAGTATGTGCATGTGTGAGTTTTGAAGCGTGTGAGGCTCGAAAGAGCACGTGATCTCATGCTTCAAGGCATGCCCGACGTCTATAAAATGAACTCATTTTTGAGTTCGAAGTGGTTTTTACCTGTTCTTTGACCTTCTATAAGCCCTTTTTGAGTTTTCAGAGAGTTTTTCTTTTGTTTTCTTCTGTTGTTATTTTGTTGCTTCGTGCAGTGCAGGAATTATGGACTTCCCTCCTATTCCTGATGATCTTGGTGACTTTGGCGGTGTGAATACTGCTTCTTTTTGCTTTGACGAGTTTATTTTAGAGGATGATGTAATTTTTAGACAGACTGGTGCATGGACTTCTTCTGCTACTAGAATTATAGAGGCTGCTGGGACCAGTGGTGGAGCCTCTTCTCATCCACCTAGACTTTCTCAAGGAGATCCGATTCTCGTTGTCTATAGCTTAGAGATCCATGCTTGGACTATTCATCATCGTCTAGTTAGTTCACTCACTTAGTCATTGCTATGATAGTTCCTATTGTAGCTTTGCTTTCTTAGCTTTTGCCGCTTGCTTAATTAGCACTTGTCGTAGTTCTAGCACTTGCTATATTTGTTACTCTGGTTGTAGCTCTCCCTATTTGATTTTAGTACTCGTTGTCTGTATAGCTCTAGCTGTTTGATTTTACTATCTCTGTAGCTCTGGCTGTTTGATTTTAGCATTTGCTGTAGTTTAGCTCTTACTATTTATGTAGCTCTAGCTTTTATGTTTCAGTGCTTGCTTTCTATGTAGCTCTAGCTGTTATGTTTCAACACTTGTTGTCTATGTAGCTCTAGCCGTCTGTGTTTCAGCACTTGCTGTCTGTGTAGCTCTAGCTGTTATGTTTCAGCACTTTGCTATCTATGTAGCTCTAGTTGTTATGTTTTAGCACTTGTTGTCTTTGTAGCTCTAGCTATTATATTTCAGCACTTATTGTCTGTGTAGCTTTAGCTGTTATGTTTCAGCACTTGTTGTCTGTGTAGCTCTAACTGTTATATTTCAGTACTTACTGTCTATGTAGCTCTAGCTGTTATGTTTTAGCACTTGCTGTATATATAGCTCTAGCTGTTATGTTTCAACATTTGCTGTATGTGTAGCTCTAGCTATCTGTGTTTCAGCACTTGCTGTTTGTGTAGCTCTAGTTGTTATGTTTCAGTACTTGCTGTCTCTATAGCTCTAGCTGTTATGTATTCCTATAAAGATGATGGAAAGAGATGTTTTAGTATTTGATGAATGTTATAACTAATTTACCTGTTGGTTGTAGTCCTTTAGGCCTGTCATTTAGCTGCCTGGTAGCTTTAATAAGGTTAGCTCGTACTCTCAGGGTCTTCCTCTATGTGTGAAGTAGATGGTTGCCGGGAAGGGCTTTGATGGCATTATTTCTGCTCTTACTTATGGCTCATATGCATCGAGTCAGGCCGCGATGTGTGTTCTTGTTGAGTGGTGGATGGATACTACCCATACATTCCATATGCCGTTCGGGGAGATGACTATTACTTCTCTTGATTTTGCAGCCATTATAAGGTTGAATTTTTCCTGGGAGCCTATCCCTTTCAGCAGCTAGGCATGTAGTTCTGTCATTGTAAGGAATAGATGGTTGAAGGATCTGTTTGATGTTACTACTTCTGTGAAGTCTGGTTGCTCCTCTTTGATTCGATATAAGTAGCTTATGGAGAGAGTTAGGTTGGAGCACGAAGCGGGTCATGTTAACTTAGAGCAGTTGGCTAGGTGTTTCTTGTTCTACCTTCTTAGTGCTATTATCTTTTTGAATGCCTCCTATACTAGCATCCTGCAGTTGTTACCTGTTCTGAGGAACTTGAGGGATCTGTCGAAGTATAGTTGGGGCACTACCACTTTTGGTCACATGTATTCTGGCCTGGACGCAGCCTGTAGAGGACGCTCATGCTTTTATAGCTGCTTGTTTGTGCTGGATGTAAGTGTGGTCTCTTGCTTTAAGATTGTTTCATTTTCGAGTGGTCTAATTCCTTTCTTCTGACAGGTTTGGGCTTATGAGTTTGGGGTGCTTCCTCATCCCACTATTGAGTGCTTGCCTAAGAGTGGCTTCCCACGTCTTCCATGATGGATTAGGAAGACTTCCAGTTTGATTAAGAGTCTTGCAGAGGCGAGGGGTTTGTTGAGTAGGTTGGCCCACAGTCAGGTATGGTGTATTTTGATTTTGCTTTCTCATTCTTTGTCAATCTTTTACTTATATATATCTTAGGCAGATTTGTCCCTGCTGGTGGATGGAGTGTCAGGACTAGTTGATCGAGATGGGGGTGGCTTGGCGCCTGACACAGAGGAGGGTCTTGCTGCCTAGCCTTATCGACAAGGTATGGTAACTGGGTGAGCGAGTTTATCACTGGTGGGATGGACCGTTCATGAGGAGAGTTCTTGTTGCTCCTCCTAGAGATATATTCGGGGGTCGAGAGTTCATTGGAGAGGAGCTCGATGGAGCTGAGAGAGGGTATCCTTTTGAGGATTTCCTAGAGGGAGCTCATTTTTCTTATATGATGACTCTGGTGGCATAGTTGATTAATGTTGTGGCCAGTGAATTACATCCTCCACCTCCATAGGCAAATACTTCATAGCCTTCGGGTTTCAGAGCTGGGACCTCACGGACATCCCAGGGTCATTCTGCTTCTAGGGTAGTTTCTTTTGACCCGGTATGCTTCTGAGGTATGTTTTTTATCTGTTTTTACATAAGCATGTAACAAACTTTGTTAGTATTAAATAGTAAATAACATGAGTTATGAGAGTTTATCTGCAACATTATGGACGTCTTAATGAGGAATGTGACCCTAGGACTGAGGGGACGACACATGCCAGTGGTGTAGGATCTAGTGGTGCTATTCTTGGTGATTTTGTGAATTCGGCACCTCCAATGTTGTACGGGCTATCAGTTACAAAAGCAGGAGCTCGCTTCTCTTTAACTAGAGTGGGTACACCACTGTCGGATGTAGTGCCCACAGACGCTACTCATGTTAGTCTCTTGACTCCATAAGGGTTTTCTCTTTCCTTGATTTGTACATTATATGATTTCTTTTGCTTTGCAGGTGCCTGTTTCCATTGCTCAATCTTTGTATACTACTACGATTAGTGCGCACGAGTATTTCATAGAGTTCACTAGCGCGCAAAGCGTACTGCCTTCTTCTTTTATTGATTTGTACCTATTTTATGCAAATGCATGTGTTTTTATGAATGCATGAGATGTGATCCATGATGTTTATCTAATGTAGAGTGAGCACATCCTCACTAGACGTGAGTGGGAAAGGGAGCGAATGTTTTATCATGAGCAGATTAATCAGCTGCATGTTTGACTTGTGGCTTTTGAAATGGATGCGGAGCCTGACTCAGATGACGAGGATGCTTGAGTGGATTCAGCTCTTGTTCTTGATAGCACCCATAGCTGATGTAATTGTTAGGAGGCTAGGTATAGGCTTTTAGCTATGGTTGTTCGGTGTTGTATTATTTTCCTGAGGTTATGGACTCAAGGTGTTGTATTTGGGCATCTGTCCTGAATATTGTACTCTGTATTGATGGCTACTATTGTTGTATTCAGGATTGACTGACTTGTATATTCTTGATTGTGATATCTGTAGTTATGATCATTCTGTCTAATTATTCTGCTTCATCAACCTCTTTATTTTTTTTATTTTTTCCTCTTTTGCATAGGGCGTCTCTTTTCAAAGCTCCTCGCCCCTATCTGGGTATATTTTTCTTTTCCCCTCTTTTGCATAGGGTGCCTCTTTTCAAAGCTCTTCGTGCCTATCTAGGTATATTTTTCTTTTTCCCTCTTTTGCCTAAGGTGTCTCTTTTCAGAGCTCTCCATACCTAGCTGGGTTTTTTTGAGGTTCAACGATACTAGTTGGCAATTTGGAGGAGAAATAATGAAATAAGTAAGAACTGCAAGCATGTAATGAAAATATGCAAATCATACTTAGCATGCTCGATGGATTCAGATGATAATGATGTATTGCATTTTCTCAAATGCACTTACATGATTTGACAAGCATTCGCATATTTACTAAAGACATTTAAGAAAAGCACAGTTGCATTTATGAAAATTTCTAATCGACACAGTTGCATTTATGCAAATTTTGAATCGACAGTACCCCTGTCCTTAGTCAGCCTTTTCAGGTTTTCTAACTAAGTATTTTCTCTCAGTTTTCCTAACTTTTGTCTAGGCCGCCCTTTCGGGTTTTCAACCTAGTGGGAAATTCCCTAATTTTTACCTGAGCTGCCTTTTTTTGGTTTTCAACTCAGCAAGATTTTTTCTTGTATTTGCTATAGACATAATACTTCTTCAAGTAGTCTGTGTTGGTAGGCTAAGAGAACTCATTTCCTTCAAAATCCATTATATTAACAGCTCCTCTTAATAGAACCGTTTTTACTATATATGGGCCTTCCTAGTTTGGCTTGAACTTCCCTCTACTATCTGAGATATTCTGTTTGGCTTGCTTTAGCACCCAGTCTCCTACTTTCACACTCTTGTGTTTAACTCTTTTTGTTGAAGGCTCTAGGTAGTCGAGCTTGATATAGCTGTGTATGATACTGTGCTTTGAGTCTTTGACCATCCAGGATGGTGAGGTTGTTGTGCCTTTGTTGGACCCATTGCACTTCAAGTAGTTCATATTTGATTGTAATTCATAGTGATTTTGTCACACCTGTACTCTACTATAGGTACATTTGCATACATATTACATTCCATTTATATATATATATTGGCCGAGTTTAAGTATAAGCTAGTATACGTGGTTAGGCTAGTGTATCGGGTTAAACCGTGACTTGTGCTCAATCGAAGAGCGAGAATTTTAGAATTTTGATGAAACTCAAAATTAGTAAAATTATGAGAATAAAAGGAATTAGGATTAAAAATAAAATAAAGAGTGAGATTTAAAAAGTTTAGGATGATTTAGACTTAATTGAAACAAATAAATGTCCTAGAATGGACAATTGGAAGTTTCAAGGTTAATAGGTATTATGACTGTTTCATTAAGGGCTAAAATGAGCATTTCACCTTATAACCTTTCTAAATTAATTTTAGAAACCTCTTTTTCCTTCTCCTTAAGTAAAAAAATTCGTGGACATTAGTGGGCAACCTTAGATGTTAAGGAAAGAGAGAAGAAAGGAAAAGAAAAGAGAAGAGAGAAAGAGAGAGAACTAGGGGCTGCAAAGTTCTTCAAATTTTGGCTTACTTTTCAAGTTCAATTTGATGGTATCAAACGCTTTTCAGGTTCTTATCTTCCTATTTAAAGGCTTTGGTGATTAATTGGTAAGTAATTTATGAGTTTTTGGTTGAATTGAGTTAGGTTTTGCATGCTGCAGATTTCAGGTTCTGTATGTCTGGTTTGACAGTCTCTGTGTTAAGACTATAACTTGAGCTATAGAGCTTCAAATTGAGTGTTATCTATATCTATGAAAACTTTAAAGAGTCCTATAAAACTTTATCTCTTTGAGGTTGAGGTAAATCAGTCATGAAGTTAGACTAATAAAAAGAAAGATTTTGCTACTCACTCTATTCATGTATAGTGACCTGGTTGTGTTCAGGTGCTTATATCTCACTCTATAGTGGTCTAAATTAAATGAAAATTTTACAGAAATTCAGTATACATTTAGATTTAATACTGATTCAAATTTGAGCTTCAAATTCATTCTCTACAGGTTTGGGGAATTTTTCTAAGTTAGGACTGTAAACAACCCTTTTAGAATTAAATGGGCAGAATAGTGAAATTAAGTTGTTTTGCATTCTATGCACACCATTTGGGGGCTGCATGATAGGAAAGCATATGGGATTATTTTATTGATTATTTTTTTAAATGAAATTTCATGTTTTAGGTGCTGGAAAAGGGAAGGATAGTGGTGGTGCAAACTGAACCAAAATGGTGAATCGGTTGTGTTGGTTTTGAAAGCTATTTTGTGAGTAGCTATTCAAGCTCTTTAATACCTTTTATTACAGAAATAAAATGAGCTTGTTAATGACCTGAATTGATTTATTATAAATGGTTTGAATTCATCCTTTACTATTTAAATCACATGTTTAAGCTTCAAGCTTAAAAGGTTTCAAGTATATGAACTAAATGTGTTATTTCTATGCATTTTGCTTTGTGATATGATTTGTGATCTTTTTAGTTACTTGGTGATTTAAATGAGCTTATGCTCAATCTAATTTCACTTCTTTGAATTATGATAAAGATTGATTGATTTTGAATGGTTATTAAACCATAAATGTGATAATGTTATTTTGATTGATTATTTGGTAAAAATGATATTTGGTTTCTGTATTACCACCCTATGTGATGTATTAATGTTTGTAAAGGCATGTGTTTTACTTGACTAAACTTTGTATAAGTTTAAAAGCAAGAATGGCTTTGATATTTTAAGTCGACTACAATTTGATTTTAATTACTTATTATGCTGATTTGAAATAATTATTATATTTGGTTTAGCCAAATTATTTTCTGCTTGGAATATCTGTTCATTGAGTATTTTTTACTCATTTTACTCTATTTTCTAAACTTTTCAGATAATAGGGCTTGATAGTAGGTGGATTAAGCTGAGTGAGTGTAGATAGAAGTTTGATAGTAAGGTTGCCTAACATCCTTGTTAGAGAACCCTTGTATTTTGTTTCTTAGCTTTGTTTCTTATGTACTGTAAATGATACTATTTTGAAGTTAAACGATGGTGGCTAGATTATATGTAAAGCAACTATTTAGAAACATGTTTTGTATTGCTTAAATAATGTTCACTATTATGTTTTCATTATATAATTAACAATATCAATATAATTTAAAAGCGTGATTTTCTATAATACTCAATTTTTTTATACTATAGCAGTAATTAATAAACATATCAATTGCAAAGTTCTTATTTCCTAAATGACACCAAACCTTTCCAAGATATTATTTCCAATTTTATTTGTAATGTTTATAATATAATTTGATTGAATTAAACGCTTTGTTGAATGGTTGGTTTTAAACGTCCATCTCAGGCTACGTGAGACGAGGTGTGACATTTTTGGTATCAGGGCTTTGTTAAATGGTCCTTTAAACTATGTTTTTGCTGTTGTTTGATGAAATA
>CATIWM010099329.1:0-10456 GCA_949671775.1 Mallotus repandus | reverse complement strand
AGAAGTTATTTTCTATTCTAAATGCTAGGGATGCTAAGTCTTGAGGTGGCTATCCTTTAGGTAGCTGATGTAGCAACTATTCTCGGCGACCATGGTTTACTTTTGTATTATCAATCCGCATATTATAGCTTTCCTTGTCCTCCTTTTCAAATTCATCTCCCCATCCAGTAGGCACTATTGTTTCAAGGGGTATGTCACTAGAAGATGGCTTAGTGTAAAACACTTTATAGTCAAACTTGCCTGAGAGCTGTCCTAACAAATCTTCAACTCCTTGTTGTGGCTGCTTAGGAGCCTAAGATTTCTCACTACTCTCACTTATTAGCTCACCGTCATCTCAAAATTCATCGCCCCATCCTCCAGGTGTGATTGATTCAATAGGGACATCATAAGAAGGTGGCTTGGAGTAGAATACTTTATAATCGAATTTGCCGGAAGGTTGGCCTAATAAATCTTCAACTCCTCTCTGGGATTGTTTGGGGGCATCAAGAGTATTCTCATTGGTTTTTAGGTTTAGGTCCTCAAAGGAGCTTAGTACTTCTTCCTCACTAACTCCTGAATTAATCATCATGGTAGTTGGAGGTGGAACATTTCGATAGTTTGGGAAACAATTATTTCTGGTGCTCGGGTTTTCAGGGTCTGTGATTTTTTCAGAGTCTATGAGGTTTTGGATTTCATGTTTAAGGCGCATGCAGGAGTCAGTAGAATGGCTAGGAACTTGGTGAAACTTATAGTAACTGTTTGTGTCAAAACCAGGGAGATTTGGGTTTGGTGGTTTTGAGACGGTTAAGGGTCTAAGGAGGCCTTTTTGGATCAAACGGTCTAGAATTTTAGATAAGGGTTGGTTGAAGTTTGAGAATCTCCTGGGTTGTTGAAGTTTGAGAATCTCCTGGGTTGTTGAACAACATGGACTTCCATAGCCCGACTGGTATTTCCTTGCTGTGTGCCCCCAGTTGGGTAGCTTCTTATCCCAGTGCTTTTAGCAGTCTTCTTTTTCTCACTTTCAATCTCCTCAGCTTGCAACCCATCGTCATAAAGGTCTGCAAATGTCTTGGGGTTCATCATTTGTAGCCTTTCAACCAAATTAGGCAACACATTCTGAACAATCATCCTAACCTGATCCTTCTCCGCTAGCTTGTTTTTCATTAATCCTGCCTTGTTCATGAATCTAGTTAGGAAATCAGAAAATGATTCATTGGGCTTCTGTTTAGTCAATTCCAAATCTCTGATAGACACCTCAAGCCTGGTGTTATGATCATACTGTTTCAGAAAAGCAGTACACTATTCCGATCGAAAATCTTTTTTTTAACATTTAATTACAGAAAGACCTCTGAAGAAAAGAAACATTTTCAATTCAGTCCATAAAAATGCAATCAAGCCTTGGGATCCGAAATTCAAATACTAGAGACCTATTTGCAATGAGTTTTCATCATCGGAGCCCTCTTTCACATCCATATTCTAGTTATCCCGAAATTGGGTGCTTATAATATGTTTTTATTCAGATTTGACAATAAAAGGGACTTAGATTGGATGTTAAGGAATAATTCGTGGTATTTTGAGAATCATATCTTTTTGTTGAAGGTTGTATCAGAAAATGATCAACCATCCTCTATAACATTCCCATATAAAAACCTCTGGGTCTGAGCCTATGATTTACCACTACGATGCATGCATAAGAACATAACAAGACTGATAGCATATAAGGTGGGAGAACTAGTGTCTGTGGATAAACATGAGATTAACTATGGCGGCATGTTCATTAGATTCAAGGCAAGAGTGAGAAACAAAGATCCCCTTCTCAGAGGCACATCGATTATAGTTAATGGAACAAAAGTTTGGAAACCTCTGAAATATGAAAATCTCTTGTCATTCTGCTTTCACTATGGGAAGATGGGGCACACGAATAAGAGTTGTGGAGACTATGATGGGGAAATTGATAATGCTGGTGGTTAATAGGATTATGGACCCTAGTTAAAAGCTTTACCTCTAAAGAGAATAAAGGATACACCAACCAACCAAACACAAAAAAAAACCAACCTTTTCCCAGTAAGTGAACCTGACCCAGTCCGCAATGCAACCCAAAACACCGAAAGCCAACAAATCAATTTTGATGTTGATATACCCAAACTCCCAGTACAAATATTTCTAATGAACATAAAGAAATTATTAATTCCATGACCAATATAGACCTGCAAAAGAAGTTTATGCCAAATAGCACTAAGTCACTAATACCTTCGGCCTTACCTCATATCTTTAGCGATCTAGAAACATACATCGCATAAATAAAAACTAAACCTATCCAAACTCCCTAAAAAACTTAGACCAGCATAAATACCAACCCATACTATGCTTGTGAGCTTCTCGACATATAACCAGCCATGAAAAGACAGTCAAATGAAACCAAAAGTAGTATTGCCAAGATAAAAGGGAAGAAAACTATTTCCTCAGAAATGAAAAACCTTGATTTGTTTGAAGTGACCTATGAATATTTTGAAGCGGTGGAGGTTGTTAGGCAACCTACTGATTTCCATGAGGTGCCTCGCCTGGAATTGTTGCGGTTTTGGGAACCCGTAGATAATTTGAATTTTGAAGAAATTAATTCTTCATGAAGTTTCCACCCTGTTGTTCATCATGGAAACAAAAAGGTCAAAGGACGAGATGAATCTCATTAAACAACATCATAATGCTACTTATAATTTACATACTTGTTATGTGTGTACATCCTTATACCTTTTAGTTTATAAACTTTTTGTTATAATGGGCATACTAGTTAAGTTGATGCATTTGGTTATTTTAGTTCGTAATTTTTGTTTCAATTCACTTGCACACACACATTTTTATTTATCATTTTCTATAATAATAATAATAATAATACTTGTATTATGATATTAGTGTCTCACATTATATCTTTGATTTTTTTAATAAAGTCTCAAAATTTTACCTCTATCATGTCCTATATTAGAATTATCAGTAAGGTGATGCATTAGTATTTTCCTTCAATGTCAAAATTTCTTTTCAAGTCTTGCATTGAGTCATGCATTTTTCAAAATAAGTCATGAATAGTGATCCATTGTCAAGTACTGTTTATTTCCACGTGTAGTCATTATCATGCATGTTGTTGCATTTTTCTCTCTACTCATCTCTTGTCAAATAGACATTTATCATTCCTTAGTAAGTCTCATATGCATAAATAAAAAGCATTTAAAAAATGAAAATAAACATTCATAAAATAAATTCTACTAAAGTTTGTTCCTCAATATTCCAAATCCATTCTTCTAAAAGAAAGTTCATTTTTAGAACCTAGGTCGTTTCTTGTTACTTAATTAGTTCCCATGTCTTATGTTTAATTTATCTTTCAACTTTTAAAATCTCATCAAAGTTTTTAAGTTTACAAAGGTCTTAAAGCCATTAATCAATGGACACATGATAAATTGACAAATAACAAATGGATATATGTATGCACAAAGAAGGAAGAAATACAAAAATTCCAAATAAGTCCCGAAGTGTCAAAAATTATAAAAATGCCATTGTAAAGTAAACTTTACAGGTAAGTATATTCTTCATCCTAGATGCATATTTTTACATAATTTCTTATTAAATAAACTCCCCATTAAATTTTCTTTTAAAATTTATGAAGTATTTCAATTTTCAGTCTGTTTTTTCAAAAATTTTCAAAAATCAACATTCTCATTTTTAATTGTCAAAAATAAAATGTCAGATCATCAAATATGAACCTTATTAGATTCAACTTTGAGTCTTGACACATTTTAAATTCAAAAATTTCAAATTTCAAGCTTTAATTCCATTGAACGACTCCAAGTTGACTCATTCAATTTCAAATAAAGGACACTAGGTTGACTCCTTCCATTGAATGACTCCAGGTTAAATCATTCAATTTCAATTTTAATTTCAAATGAAGGACTCGAAGTTGACTCCTTCCTTCGAACGACTGCAAGTTAACTCATTCCATTTTAATTTTAATTTCAAATGAAGGACTCCAAGTTGACTCCTTCCATTGGACAACTCCAGGTTGACTTATTCAATTTTAATTTCAATTTTATTTTCAAATGAAGGACTCCAAGTTGACTCCTTCCCATCTTAGACTCTATCATTCTCAAATGAAGGACTCCAAGTTGACTCAGTCCTGCCTTCAACTCCATTTTCAAATGAAAGATTCCAAGTTAACTCCTTCCCAACTCTTAATGTGAGAGTTCCATCATAAACATCTATGATGGCTTTAGGAGTGTGCATGAAAGGCATACTAATTATCAAAGGTACATCTTCATCTTCCACGAAATTAAGTACAACAAAATCCACTAGAAAGATAAATTTCCTCACCTTGACTAATACATCCTCTACTATCCCTTCAGGTTTCTTTATTGTTCTATCTGCAAGCTGCAAATAAATATTTGTCGCTTTTGCCTCCCCTAAACTAAGTTTCCTATTAATAGATAAAGACATTAAATTAATAGAAGCACCTGAATCATAAAAAAGCTTTTTGAAAATTTAAATTACCAACAGAGCAATGTATAGTAAGAGTCCCTAGATGTTTATGCTTGAGTGGAATTTTGTTTGAGATAAAGCACTATGCTCCTTACTAAGTGTAATAGTCTAAAACTCTTGCAACTTCTTTTTGCTAGAAGTAAGCTCTTTTAAAAATTTAGCATATTTTGGCGTTTGTGCGATTACTTCCACCAATGGTATATTTATGTTTAGCTTCTTGAACATCACTAAAAATTTTGCAAATTATTGATCATGATCTTGCTTCTTATGCCTGTATAGAAATGGAGCAGGTGGCTTATAAGGCTTTACTTCCTTTTTTTATTCATTATTGTTCAATTCTACTTCCTTTTCTGCTTGCACTTCAGCTTCATCAACTTCTTTTTCTTTTTCATTTGCATTCTCAACTTGTGTGTTCACCCTTTGTTTTGGTGGTTGTAATTATGTCCCACTCCTTAAGGTAATTTCTTTTACATGCTCCTTAGGATTCTTCTCAGTATTGCTAGGAAGAGTCCCTTGATTCCTTGTAGATAAAGAATTGGCTAACTACCTCAATTGAACTTCTAGATTATGAATGGATGATGAATAATTTTTGAATATAAGTTGAGTGTCTTGATGCATCTGTTCAAATCTCCCTTCAAGTCTTTTTGCAGCCTCATCTTACTAATTCATTTTTGTGGTCATTTTTTCATATCTTTCTCCATTTTACTTTCCAAAGAAGATTAAGATGATGAACTTCTTTCTTACTAAAATTGAGACTGATTTTGCTGATGATGAACATTTGCCCCTCCAAAACCTTGTGGTACTTAAGGTCTCCATTAGTTATTATTATTATTGCTCCATGAAAAATTTGGATGATTCCTCCAACTTGGGTTATAAGTGTTACCAAGCATGGAATTCAGTTGCTGACCACCCTTATTGAAGTTTTTCACATAATTCACATTCTCTATACATAATTTTTGCATAAGCTGACATTAAATAGTAGGGTGTCCTCATGACAAAGTTCACATGTTGATGTAGTTGAGGAGAAATTGTATTAAGACCTAATTTATCCATCCTCTTTATCAATGCATCTAACTTTACAATCACCATCGTCAACCCATCTATCTCAATTGCTCCATCCTTCCTAGGTATAGCTCTCCCATTAGCCCATAAACTCTATTATTTGCCATCTCTTCAAAACGTTCCAAGGCATCTTCAGGTGTCTTAAACATGATTATCCCTCCAGCAACTACATCTATGTTGACTTCAACTAAAGGATTCACACTATTATACAAAGATTCAGCTAAACCCCAAGTTGGTATAAAATGCAGTGGACATTGCCTCTGTAAATCTTTAAATTTTATCCTAATACTCATAAAAAAATTCATCTTCTCTCTAATAAAAAGAATTGATCTAATTTCTTATCTTCAAAACTATAGTAGGTGGGAAGTATTTATTGAATAATGTAGTGAACAACTCTTACCAAGTATTAATAGTTAGGTGGTATACTCATCGACAATCTTTTTGCCTTATCAATTAGTGAAAAAGTGAAAAGAATTAATCTTATAGCTTCAGGTTGCAACCCATTCATTCTGAATACAGAAAAATACTCCAAGAATCTCGTCATATGGCTAATAGGATCTTCACGTGACAATCTATTGAATAGGGAATTATAGATCATCCGAATCATGGTTAGCTTGATTTTAAAATTATTGGCAGTAATAGCTAGTCTGACAATAGGATTCTGGTCTCTTTGCAAATGTAGACTTACAAAATCTCTCATAGTTCTTTGAACATTTGGTCTGTCTTGGTTCTCAAGTGGATGAGATGATGGATCTTGAGCTCCTGCCCAGTCATTCTCTACTCTACCATTTCCCTATTCATTCTATGTCTTTCCCTTCTAAGTCTCCTATGAAAAGTTCTTTTAGAATTTTGCCTCTTCTCCTTGTGTTTTCTACTGTGTGCATACACTTAAAAGAGCACCTGAAAAGACAATTAAACAAAATAACAAAAACAAATTTTAGAACAAAATAAAATAAAATATCTAAATCAAACAATATTAATTCAATCTCAACACTGGCTTTCTTATCCTCGATAATGGTGCAAAAAACATGATGCGTGCGATTCTATAACATCAGTAAACTCTATCATCAAGTGCACAAAATTGTACGAGTTATAATAAAACGATATCATTCCCACGAGGATAGGAGTCAATTATTGAGCTACACTTAATAAGCTACTTATTTAGACTAATGAAAATTTCAATGAGTGAAAAAAAAGTAAACTAAAACTAAAATACTAATAATTTTGTCACAAAATCTATAAAAATAAAGATGTTAGGGTTTTATTTTCTCGACTCAACTTGTTTAAGGATGGTGTTAACTTCTTACCAATTATGAATATTTTTTTTTTATTTCTGAAGCATCGTAGGAATTGTGATGTCTTTTTCAAGTACACTTATAATTAACCAATTATGAAAATTATCCGATTCTCTAGCTCTCACTAGCATGATTAAAGTATCATAACCGATTTATTAAGGCAATCATCTAAGGAATATTAATATTAAAGTGTCTCTCGACTAAGTCGATTTGAATTAATAGATTTTTAATACTTTTCTCACTATAATCGATCTCTATAACCTTAGTGTCTAGTTCAATTCAAAGGGTATCAAGCAAATGAAAAGCATTAAGTCCAATAACTCTCATGAAATAAATATTCGTTAATTAAAATTTTAACTTAATTAAGTTTATATTGAGTTGAGTTCATAAAACTCCAACTAACCTACTTAGCTACTCATAGAAATTAGAAAGGAAAAACAAAAGAGAAAGAATACAAACATATTCATGATTAAATATAATTAAAAATACAAACAATAACAGAAGAGAAACCCTCTTTTATTCTACTTGGTGAATGATGTTCATAATCCTTACACATTGTTCTTCAATCCAATAATTCGATTGAGTAGAATTGATAATAATCTAATCATAAAAGTTGAGAATTCTCAAAGAAAAATAGTTTTTTTACAATAATAAAAATAAATTTATATTAAAAATCAACAACCTCCTCCTTTCTTTAAGGTAGGTAAACTTCTCCTTTAAATATTTTTTTCGTAAAAAATAGTAAAAATAACTTTCTTAAAATATCCAGTCTATATGCACATGGTTGTGCATGAAATGCGCATAACCATGTGGCATTCTCACTCTAGTACAGCACATAATCAAGCACGACTATGCATGAAAGGTACACAGTCATGTGGTCTTCTTGCTTAAATTTAGCACACATTCAGGGATGACTATGTGCTTAGATGGCACAACTGTGTTTACCTTTAGCTTTGCAAATTCTTGTATTGATAATTAGGCATGGCCGTGTGTCAAAATACACATAGCAAAATGGGTCCTCCTCTTCTCTTTTTAAGCTTTATGCCTAGCCTTTTCTTCTGCGGAATGAGCTCCTTACTTTAAAAATCCATTACTAGCATCCAATACAAGCTCTACAAGGATGAAACCAACATAATCAACACAAAAACAATGTAAAAAGTATAAAAACTAACTAAAATTACATAAAAAAATAAAATAACTACTTATCCTAAATTTAATGATAATGATCCTAAAACATACTATTAAATGATGAAAACCTAAAATTATGACACCTAAACGCAACTAAATAGTGCTAAAAATCTAACATTTTTAGCACTTATCCGGAATACAAATCAAAAGTTGATATGTTGACAGTAGTCACTAGGGAAAAAAGATCCTCATCCACCAATATTGTTTCCTTTTTCTCAGGGAACTTCAAGAATCCTTTTTTAATCTTATCCTACACCATATTTCTAAAAGCCCAACAATTGTTAGTTGAATGATTATGTGATTCATGATACTTACAATAGTCCTTGCCTTTCGGTTCCTCCTCTGTTGGGGCTTTGTAGATTTCAGGAAAATAATAAGTTTTTCCTTCACCAAAAAAAAATCTCCTCAGGTTTAGACACTTTAAATGTGTACTATGGTTAGGCACTTATGGGATGAGATTTCTTCCATAGGTCAGACGTCTTCTTTATTAGTATAGGACAAGCATAGGACCCCTGGGTAGTAAGATCTACCACAACAACCTCATGATTATGTACTTCTTGAAAATAAATTGCCATAGTCGCCTTTCTCCTTTGGTTCTCCTTACGAAGAAGTTCCTCATATTCCACCAACTTTGCCATAATTCATAGAAATCCCTAAACTTCATTCCCTAAACTTCTTTATAAGTTTGATATCCAACCCCATCTGGGCCATCTTCATACACTCAATCTTTGGAAGGAAAATCTTGCAAAGGTTCCTCATCCTCTTGAATCGAGCAATGAACGAATCTGCATTCTCCCAAGGACTTTTTGTCATTCTTGATAGTTTTGTTATACAAACCACAAGCTCCATCTTGAAAAATTGAGTGTGGAATGCTCTCTCCATTTTCTACCATTAAAAAAATAAAATTCTTTAACAGTGTTACATACCAAGTGAAAGCAAAATCAATGATCTTAATTTAAAATTATAGAAATTTTCATAATTTGCTAATTCATTGCATTGTATGGTGAACTTAGCAACATGCTCCAGGGTAAATTGTTCTTCTTCTCTAGAAAACAAAGTGAACTCTAGAATGTTATAACCCCTAAGATAGGAATTATGATGATCTATTGCTTTAGGATACGGTTTTTGAAACTCTGGTGGGGCAATTTGCCTTAAGCCATGATTGTATAATTCCAATACCACCTCTCTTATAGCATCCATATCAACTGGAGTTTGATTCTTAATAACGTACGATTGAGGGAACTATTGGGTCCCTATGGTTGCTCATAATTCCATGCCCCCTAGCCTATATACACAGTACCATTATAATTATACAGGTTAGGTTACACAAGAGGATTAGTATTAGCATAAATATGATGGGGAAGTGTTAGCCTACTATTAAAGTTACCATTATAAATAACCTTTGGTGTTGTAGATATCTCCTCCCTTCTATGTAGAGGTATATATTTTTCTCTCCTCTAGATTGACTTGAAGTGGGTGGTAGAAATCACCTGACTCCTGAGATAATGATCCAGAGGATTGCTCCTCAAGTCCCTCAAGTTGTTTCTTAGCTGTTGATACTCAAATTTTAATGGTCCCTCGAAAATTTGATGATGAAGGATTCCTATCAGTTAGACAGGGGGAAAGCTCCTTCAAAAGTCTTCTCGGGCGTGCTCAAATTGAGTAGAGAAACCCAAAGAAACAAAAAAGAAACCAAAAGTGACCACCCAAACATAAAAAAGCCAAATTAGGCCCAAAAAGAGCCAAAAAGGTAGGGAAAAGCCCATGGGACGGGCTGATCCATGAATGTGGGTCACCAATCCACGTGGGTTGATGAACCTAGGAGCGTGGGTCGATGAACCTAGGAGCGTGGGTCCATTCTTAAGCTCGTGAGTCATGGACCCAAGCTCGTGGGTCAAGGCCTTGTATGTACAAAAATCCAAAAATTTACCCTTTTGGAGGATTTTTCCATTTCCAAAAAACTCTCTTCTGGAGAGAGAAAATCATCCTGCTTTTGGATAAGTTTTGATACTCTCTCACTCTACCAAGGCACTTTGAGACCCCTCTCACTTCTAAACACTCAAACCAAAATCACTTTTTTTTAGGTTTTAGATCTAATATTCAAACCCAACTCGTTATAAGTCAAAACACACATCTAAGGTAATTACCTAGTCCCTCTGAGGATCTCTCAATATTTTTTATTATTAAAAAAAATACATTCATTGCATTTTTCTTCTTTTTCTACTCATTTTTTGCATTTTATTTATTTTATTGTGAATATTTATTATTATGGTGAAGTTGTGGTTTTTGTGTTGATATTGAAGTTTGGATATATGATTTTTTGAAGGAGTGGGTTGTTCAGGAGAATCTGGGAGTGTTTGCATTCATTTTTGTATTTTTTACCATTTTTGCATCATTTTTTTTATATAAAA
>CATIWM010099320.1:0-16320 GCA_949671775.1 Mallotus repandus | reverse complement strand
TGAGTAAGCTAATATAAAGAAATGCATGCCGTTCGAAAATCTCCTTTGTTAAATAATTTTATAGAAATATAATATTTATGATTTATATTTAAAACCCTTAGTTTATCAAAATCATATTTATAATTTTGAAAGAATTTTTTTATAAAATCTCATAAACACCTTTGGAATAAAAAAACCTTTATTTAAAATGTCTTTAAGTGGAAAAATCATGGTAAAACCCTAAACCACAAATCTAATAGCCACTTGGCTCTCTTAATCCAAATGACTGTTGGTTCCTGAGAGCTAAGCATCCACCAAGATATCGGCCGCAGTCAGTCACTTATTCCAATATTTACTAGTAGTTCCTAAGAGCTTTTGGTGTTCGAATAATTTTTTATAATTAGGTGTCTTAATCTAAAAAAAAATTAAAATGACATCTCTAACAAATTTTGTAGGTCGAAGTATTTATATGTCTTATTTTAAACAGTAAATTAACTTAAATACTTTTTTTTCATATTAAATTTTATTTTCTTTTTCATTCTAATTATTTTTTAAAATTGTTAAATATTTTTTATTTTTATTTTTATTTTATTAATTATATTGGCTGAAGTTATTTTTTTATTCATGATTTTAGTCAAATAAAATTTTTATTCATTAAAAATATTTTATTTTTATTTTTAATTATAATAAATAAAATTTTATTGCATTTTTTCTTTTCACACTTTCAAGTAATTTTTAAAATAAATATGATAATTTTATTTTATTATTATTTTTCAATAATAATAGTTTAATTTTTTATTTTATTTTATTTTAATAATATTCAATATATTTGGTTTCAAATTTAACATATAAAAGTGAAAAATATATTTTTAAATTAAAAATAAAAATAAATCTAATATAAAAAAGGGCATTTAAGTCAATATACTGCTTAAAATAAGACATGTAAGCACTTAAACATGTAAAACTTACTAGAGACACCATTTTAAATTTTTTTAACAAATTTATACATCTAATTAAAAAAAATTATTCGAATATTAAAATAGTAAAAATAAAAAATTCAGACACTATTTATATATTTATTCTTTAATTAAATTTTATAGATTCCATTCACAATTCGAACTTTTTCATAATGAAATGGGTCAATAATTTTAGCCCATCCTAATTTGTGGTATAAATATAATGATAAAACAAATTTAATTATGCTTGAAGACTTCAATTTTTTTACAAATATTAATATTTTTCGATGCAAATTTTTGGGAAATGAAAATATTTTTGTGATTCATTTTGGTATTTTTATGTTATAGAGGAGCCAAGGTTGACAGATTTTTTCAATATTTCATGTTTAGATTTGCTTAAGGATACACACGAGGTCTTCATAATTTACCTCTTACTTTATTCAAATATATCAATCCATGCAATAATATTTGGGTAGAAATTTTTATACTCCATTATTTTTACACTTTATTATTAATATTTTTAAAATATAAATTATTTAGGATCTATTTTTAGTTCATAGTTCTTATGAAAAATAAATTATTTTAATTTTAGCTATTTAAAATATGAATAGGGCTATTGAAAAATTAAAAATAATTAACAAAAATTAAAGGAAGATTAAGAGATGAAGAGATATGGACACAAATGTTTAAGAAATTCAGTTTATTAATCAAATCTACGTCTCCACTTAACTCTTCCAAGTTAGGATATTCAACTCACTTCAATCTATTCACTTACATTGATCGTTACACTATGAGTTTTAAGGCTCAGCTCAAACCTTACAAACAAGAGTTTTTAAGGATCACTCTTAAACTAAATCCCAAAAGTTTTCAATGGTTAATACGTAAACCAATTCCTTTGTATACTTAGTTCCTCAGTTCTCTTTTTAACCCAAGAAATTAGAAGAAGAAGAAGAACCTAAACAAGAACTCAACCCTCTCTCAAAAGAGTAATTAGGAATGTAAAATATTGTAGGAGAGAAATTAATGGACAATGCTTCTAAGAGATAAATCTTTCAACTAACAAAGTTTTCAGCTCTTAAATGAACCTCCAATACTTGTTTTTATAGTTGGAGATAAAAAAAACTAGCTGTTGGAGTGCATTAACTTCGTCTTTAACCTTCATCATGCTTCATTTAATGCATTTCAGATTTTTGCAGGAAATAAGCTACTCACAGTTGTAAGGGCATGGTCACGATCATTAGGACTAAAAATCCTAGCCATTGGAGTCAGAAGTAATCATTATGACTATGGGTGAAGGACTGTCATGATCAACTCAGGATTGTGATTGGTGGTCATGAGCGGCTCAGGCTACCAAGTCTTTAAAGAGCTTAAAGGCTCACTGTCTAGAGGTTCATTCACGACCTGGATGCATATGGTCATGATCACCTCCCAATCGTGAGAGGCACTTGTGAGTGGTCCAGGCTCTTAAGGGTAGTTTGACATCACAGTCTGGATTGCTTGTCACGATTCGCTTGTGATCATGAGGGCAAATCATGAGTTGCACAGACTTCTTCAAAGAACAAGCCCTTTTTCAATCCTCAGCTCATGAGCTTGGGTCTTGGTCGTGAGTGGTGCTTGTGAGGGACACTAGATGACTTGAATTGGCTTGAGATTGATGTAGAACACTTCCCATTTGGTCCTTAATGATCATTTCATGCTTCAAAGGACTTAGGAGTGTTTTAACAAGACTTTGAATGCCTTGAACATTCTCAATACAAGAGTTAAATCTGCAAACACTTAACAAACTCAATTAGTTCAATCAAATTACTTGTTAAACACTACAACAAAATGCCTCATTTGTTACAATTAAAATTGTCACGATATATTAATTGTGACAATAAAAAATTGTTATGGAGTTGTCACGTAAAACTCTATTGTAAAAAGTCTCTTGTAAAATGTGTCAGTAAAATATTGTTACTAACAACATTTTTTATGACAATAAATTACATGTCATAAAAATATATTGTTTGTGACAACATATATTGTAACAATTAAAATTAAAATTGTCATATAAAAATTATATTGTCCCAATATTTTTTATCAATAAAAACATATATTAAATAGTAAGAAGAGGTATGAGGTCCATAGGAATATTACATCACCAATTTAGAGGAAGCCTCCTAGCTAATAATTCTTAGCCACCCAATCGGCTGCTACATTGACTATCCTTGAAATACACTTAAAGCTAATATTTATAGACAGATGTCTCCTTGATTGAATAGATTTAACCAAATTTATAATACACCAATTTGATTCATCATAGTGATTTAAAGCTTGAAAAAGCATTAAGGAGTCCATCTCAAAAATACAAACATAACAACGATTAGATAAAGCAAAATCAAGTCCTAGGAGGAGAGCCTCAGCTTCTGTAGCAAGGGAAGAGTAAGTAGCTTTTACTTGAGCTGTTCCATAGAGTAGGCAACCAGTAGCATCCCTTCCAAGTACTGCTAGACCAGCCATACCTGTAGATGAATTAAAAGTTGCATTAATATTAAATTTAATACAACCAAATGGCGGAGGACACCAGTGATTACTATTGGCAGGTTGATCAAGAACGTTTGAGGCATTCGAAAGGCCAAGATCATGGGCTAAAGCATCAAAATTAGCTATCATGAACTCATTGTGAAAATGATATGCCTTTTGAATACACAACATATGTTGTAGGATGACTTTATAAAAAATGCAAGCATTCTTATTTTTCTAAATAAACCATCCAATCACCAATAACGAAGCAAACTGATCCTGATTATTTTTAAACAATTGTTAAACTCGACACCACCAATCAACCATAGACGTAGAAATAGAGGAACTAGGTAAATAGTCAAAACAAGAAGCAAACTAAGTTGCCCTTGCATGTGGACACCTGAATAACATATGTTGGATAGATTCGAGCTCTTGATTACAAATTTGGCAAAGAGCAGAATGTACTATACCCCTTTTGAAAAGAGCTTCTTGGGTGGGCAACAACTGAGTCAAAATCTTCTACCAAAACATTTTAATTTTAGGAGTCATGGACCTATGGCATAAAGGTTTCCAAACAAAAGAAGAAGATGAGGATATACTACAAAAAAAGCTATCATTAATAGACAAAAATTTATAGCCATATCGAACATTAATTAACCCCTTCTTATCAAAATGCCAGACTAAGCGATCAAGAATGCTAGAATCTCCCAAAGGAATTTTAAGAATTCTTTGAATATCTAAAGGATTTAAAAGTTGACGCATTAAAGGAACATTCCATCTTCTTTGATGTGGAATAATTAAGTCTAAAATTAAGTACACTCCACAATTATGAGGTTTAGGTGTGGAAAGTTTAAAATTTAGAGAATCAGGAATCCAATGATCATCCTATAAAGAAACAACCCTACCATTACCAATATTATAGTGAAAGCCCTGTTTTAAAAGATCTTGAGCCTTTAAAAGACTAGACCACCCCCAAGATGGTCTAGAACCCCTATTTGCAATTAAAAAACTTGTGCTTGAAAAATAAATATTTTTCATTGTTGAAGCCCATAACGAATGCGGATTATCAATGATTCTCCAAACTCTTTTAGTAAGTAAAGCACAATTAAAATGATCAAAATCTTTAAATCTTAAACCTCCCTTATATTTGGAAACTGAAACGACACTCCATTTAACCATATGGAGTCCTTTAATTAAAGGATGACCCTTCCACCAAAATTTTGCTAGAAAAGAATTTAGCTGTTGATAGAAACCTTAAGGGAATTTATAACAAGACATAGTATAAGTAGGCATAGCTGTCAACATCGCTTTAATAAGAACTTCCCTACCTGCAGGAGATAGAAATTAATGTTTCCAGGACTCATCCTTTGCAAGAATTCTATCCTTTATAAACGATAAAGCAACTTTTTTAGAACGATCCAAAAAGCTGAGTCAAGATACTTATCAGTAGATCTAGACTGGCTAACACCAATAATGTGCGACAAATGGTGTCGGACATCTAAAGATGTCCTCTTACTAAAGTAAATACTAGATTTATCAATATTAATGCGCTGACCCGTAGCATTACAGTAGTTGTCTAGAATATTTTTAATATTAGACATTTCTGTAGACTCATCCCTTCCAAAAATTAGAGTGTCATTAGCAAACAATAAATGAGTTAAATGATTACACCTTCTATTAAAGCGAAAACCATTAATGGATTTAGTCAATAAAGCTTGAGACAAATTCACAGAAAGAGCATTAGGGACCATTATAAATAAATATAGGAAGAGAGGATCCCCTTGTCTCAAGCCTCAAGAGGGAAAGAAAGATGTAGTAGGCAAGCCATTAATTAAAACAGAATAAGACACAGTTGTAACACATTGCATAATCATCTGAACAAAATGACCATGTGAAACCCCATTTTATATAGAAATTTTTCTAAAAATGACCATTGCACTTGATCATAAGCTTTAAACATGTCTAATTTCAAAGCAAAATAAGAGTTTTTTTACTAGTAGAAATATTAAGAAAATGGAAATTTTCATGGGTCAACAAAAGATTATCATGAATCTGCTTGCCCAGAATAAAAGTAGCTTGATTCTCATGAATCCAGCTAGATAGATGAGGCCTAAGCTGAATCACCAAAATTTGAAAAGTTATCTTATAAATAAAATTACATAGACTAATGGGCCTGAACTATCTAATGTTACCCGGATTAGGAGTTTTGGTGATGAGAACTATATGAGTCTTATTCCAAGATTTTAACAAAAAATTCGTATAAAAAAAAATCTTTTGATTGCTTTACACACCTCAAGACCCAAAATATTCCAAAATTTTCTATAGAAGAAGCCCGAAAAACCATCCGGCCTAGGAGCTTTATAAGCACCCAACTGAAAAACTGCATTTTTAATCTTCTCATCTTCCAAAGGAGCAAGCAGCATGTCATTAACTTGAGCTGAAACTGATAGAGGCACATGTTGCAAGACATGCTCAATATTTTGAGGAGCTGAAGTTGAGAATGAAGTTTTATAGAACTCTAGAATTTCATTTCTAATTTCATTTTGATATGAAAATCATCTACCCTGAGCATTTTGTAGCCTAAATATCTTATTAAGTTGCCTGCGTTGTAGGCAAGAAGCATGAAAAAAATTATATTTTTGTCCCCCGCAGTGAGCCAGGAAACTCTAGCTCTCTGATACCAGTAGGCCTCCTCTTCCTTAAAACTATGTAATAATTAGTCATTTAGGTCTTTATCTAAAATATGTGTATCTAGATTTAATTTATCGATTTGAGCCTGAAGATTTTGAATTTTGAGTTTAGAATTACCCACCTTTGTCTTACTCCAAGTTCTAAGAACATCTCTACAACTCAAAAGTTTAGCTTGGACCTTATACATATCAGATCTGCGAACCTGAAGGTCCTAACCCCGTTGAACAATATCATAACAATCAGCATAAAACAACCACTTAGGTTCAAATATAAATATAGGCCTTCTTTTTAACAAATGATCATCAACGTGTAAAATAATTGGTTTATGATCAGAACCAAGCATTTTCTCATGAACTAGAATAGTATTTGGAAATGCTAAAAGCCACTCATAATTAACATAAGCCCGATCCAATCTCTATGCAATGAAAGAATTACCAGATTGTTTATTGGACCAGGTAAAATGATCTCCCTTAAAAGAGACATCCATAAGTGCATTACTGTTAATAAAATCATGGAACCCAAAATTTTGTTCAGGATTAACATTCAGACCCTCAATTTTATCAACATTATAACAAACGGTGTTACAGTCACCCATACAGAGCTAATGATATGTATTTAGAGGACAAAGAGATTTGGCCTTTAACCAAAATTCATTTCTATCCATCCTCCGGGCAGGACCATAAAATAAAGTAACGTACACTTGACCCATGATACTGTCATTAATCAAACAATGAATATAATTAGGCGAAGAGTCTAGAATTTGAACCTGGGTATGCGAATGCCACCAGAGAGCTAATCCACCCGACATGCCAACTAGATTCACATAGAAGCCATATTCCTGTCCAAGCTTAAGTTGTTGTCGTTCTATATAGTTCCTTTGGTTCCTAGTTTCCATAAGAAAAATGAAAGTAGGATGATAAACAAAACACATATTCTTGAGTACCCAAACTGTCAAGGCTCGCCCAAAACCTTGACAGTTCCATGCCGGGGACGTCATGGCTGCTGGGTGGCTTTAGGCGAGCCACCTAATCAATGTTATATTAGTGACCATTTTATATGTCACTTTAATAATTTATTGTCATTTATAGATAATATAGTGACAAAATTATGTTGTCACTAATTTATTGTTTGTGACATTAATACAACTGTCAAAAATTAATTGACATAAAAAAATTATCTGCGACAATTAAAAATGACACAAAATTTTAATTCGAGACAACAAAAAAAATGTCACAAAAAAATTAATTCGTAACATGAGACAATGACAAATACTATTAAATTATTTTTAGTTATGAAAAATGTCTTTGACAATTTTGTATCAATATTAGTATTCCTAAATTTGCTATCGGAAAAAGATGGGAATTAAAATCATTGTAATGTAGATTAAAATTTGATGGAAAAATATGTGACTAAAAGTCATTCAAAATAAATCAATTAAAATTTTAATTGATTTATTTGGATCATTTTTATATTTTATTGCCAAAAACTCAATTTTCTCACTGTATTTTTTTTTCACTTTGGAGTTTTTGATAATAATTAATATCAATTTTAAATTGAAAATATATTATTAACAACATAAATTACATAACTAAAAATCAAATAAAAAAATGTAGGATATGAACATTTTTTAAACCCATAGAATAAATAAATAAATAAATAAGAATTTGATAGCATTTGCTGCCTTTAACCACCTAGTTGGTAACCACATTATCACAATTTCTCCTTATGATTTATTGCACTGGTTGAATCATGATGTAATAGGAGTTGCGTATTCCTGAGCTATATTGTTGTGATTGCTTGGCTATTGCCATCATTTTTCCAGAAAAAAAAAAATTAAATCCCACAAAGCCTTAGCTAAAAACAAATAAAATAGAAGAGAAGCCTTTGCAACAGATTTGTTGGCCACTACAGTCAGATCATTATCTTTGGGTCTTCATCGGTATTAGGCACTACTAGAGGGTTTAAGTAATTAGATTTTGTATGATTTTGTGGGAGTGTCCAAAAAAAAGAAAAAGATGAAATAAAGAAACGTTAGATGAACAATGAAAATATATAGAGGGAATGATTGTATATAATCTTTTCTCTCATCCTTTTAATTTTTTTTTTAATTTTTTGTTTGATAAAATTTTTATAGAAAATTAAAATATATAATCTTTATCATTAAAATATTTTAAATTTAAAATAGAAGGAAAATAGGATAATGAAAATGAAAAAAGATAAGATCATGCAAAAAAAATTTTATAGAGGCAGGTAAAAATTTTTTTCAGAAACTTTTGTTAAACTTTTGTGACATATAATATTAAATTGATACAAATATTAAAATTTATTTGTTACAATTTTTAAATTGGCATAAAAAAATATATTTCATATATTTTGGTGACAATTGAAACATGTCACCTATAAAATGAAAATATTTGTGTTAATATTAATTATTATTTATATTATGTGACAAATTAACTTGTAACAAACATATTTTTATTTACATTTAAAAAAATTGTTACAGAAAAGTTCTATTTTTTATTTCATAATAATAATTTGCCACGACTCGAACCCTAAAGGCACGTGACCGGCACTAGAGAATGGAAAATGCATAATGCTTCCGAAACCCGTAGTAAGCATTTAGGAATTTATCACAATAAAATTAACCACTTTAAAAATTCTAAAAAAAAAATTCGGCAGAGTTTCCTTTGTACCAAAAACAACCCAAAACCTGTAAAATGCAAATAACACTTCCAAATATATACTCCAATATCACCATAAACACAACATCTCAACTCAAGTATATTAAATACATATCATAGTGCAATATAATACCAATACAATTACATTAACAACAATTCTTCCAAACTACTGCGGTGTCTAGATTAACTAAAATTATTCCACAAATATTAATAACATTACAATAACCTACATGAAGCAACCGGTGAAGAATGAATCCGGCGTAGAAAAGATCTAACAGTAGACTCTCAAGATCCTGAAAAATAATTAGGAGGAGTTAGACCTCACTGAGTGAATTAATAATATAAAATGCATGTTGGTTTTTAAAACACTTATTTAAAATCAGTAAATCCATTAAATAAATAAATATTTAAAAATCATTTAATTTATTAAAAATTATCTTTATAAAATGTCTTCCCAAAAGCTATAAATCTCTTTATACAAAATTCCTCATATGAAAATTATATGAAATAAAATTCTTTAGTGGAAATCGTGGTAGAACCCTAAACGTCAGTTCTACTAGCCTTGTAGCTCTCTTAATTCCAAATGACCGTCATTCCGAGAGATCAAGCTCAACCGAGTTATCACCACAGTCAAATCTTTTAATCCATTATCGATGTCCCAACAAGCTCAACCGAGTTACATCTTATTTCGGCCCAAGAGAACAAGCTCCACCAAGCTTAATCCAAATACTGCCTGAGAGAACATGGTCCACCGAGCTCAATTAACATGTTGCCCGAGGGATCATGCTCCACCGAGCTCAATTTACATATTTACCGAGAGATCAAGCTCCACCGAGCCAAAACTATAACACTGCCCGAAAGAACAAGCTCAACCGAGCCAAAACCATATCCATCTCAAACTCAAGATCTTAACCAATGCGAACGTGGTCCTGGTGACACCTACCAAGTAGCATGTTCTACCATTTTCTCCAAAACATTATTTATCTCATAAAATCATAAATGACGTAAAATGACATAAACATAATTTAAATATTCTCTTGAAGTCTCAATAGTAATAAAAATGTTAAAATCATATTATTACTTAACTCAAGCATACTAATAAAATTTAAATAAAGGAATAGTTATACGATTTCCTTAACAAACATTTTATAAAATTAACTCACAGGTGGAGCGTGTCAGCCAATGCGTTCTCGGTTGCCCAAATGCTACAGTTCCTACTCCAGAACTCTCTAAAATAAATAATTTTTATTTAAAACATGCTTACATATATATATCAAATAAATGCATAATAATTTCCTAAAATTCCGAAAAATTAATAAAATGGACTTAGAAATATCCTAAATATGACATTTGAAATTAAAGAATTTATTTTGATGAGTTAAGACAATTTAAATGGAAATTGTGTGTTGCAGCCTATAGTTTGACTAGACAACCTGTAGTTTGACTATAGCAATTATAGGGATTGAAAGTGTTACAGATAGGTTGATTGATAGTTGATTTATAGGCTGATTGATAGGTTGATTGATAAGCTGATTGATGGGCTGATTGATGGCCAATTTATAGGAGATTAAATGTCTTAGACTTGTATACATATCAACACACTAGATGAATGAAAAACAATAAGAAAATTAAGTTTTCTGTTCTAATTTTTTTGTTTAAGAACTGGTCTAATTTAGGCAGCTCTGTAAATGTTTTTCGGCAATCAAATTAGGCATGATTTCTTTTAGTTTATTTATTTAGAAGGCTGAAGTGAGTCTACCTTCTAAAGATCTTGGGTCACCAATTTTTTCTTTATCAACTCATCTCACCAGCAGCATAGGAAGGACAAGCAACTACTGATTAGTCACTTGTTGTTTCTTCCTATCACCGTCTCTGATAATGTCTTGTTGTTTTTGATCAGTTTCTACACCCTTTTGTCTCAGTTTTCACACTGTTCTTTGGGTTTTACGGTTCTTGTTAGGGACCATACAGACTGGTTAGTGTTTTCAACATTATTTTCTCTCTTTGTTTGGTTGTGGCTGCTCTGTTTGCTGGATTTATTTGGTTGGCTACTCTGCTTGCTGAGTCTATTTGGCTTAGTATTTATTTATTTTGATTTTACATGTTCTTGGCTGATATTAATTTTGAGTCCTCATCATGGCTGATGATAAAAATATTATGGTGCCCGATGTTATTCCTGTTATGTCTAAAATTATCGAACATAAATTGGTTGGATCCAACTTTCTAGCTTGGTCCAAAACAATTAAAATTTATCTTAGAAGTATTTCTATGGATGCTTGTTTTACTGATGAGCCTCCAACTAATGCAACTCGTAAGTCTTGGTTGAGAGATGATGCCCGATTATTTTTGCAAATACGTAACTCTATCAATACTGAAATTGTTGGGCTAATTAACCATTCTGAGTTTGTAAAAGAACTAATAGGGTATCTAGAATTTGTTTATTCTGGCAGAGATAATGTGTCGCGTATCTATGAAGTTTGCAAAGGATTCTATCATGCTGAACAACAAGATCTGTCCCTCCAAACATATTTTATGCAGTTCAAACCAACTTATGAAGAACTCAATGCTCTTCTGCCATTCAGTCCTGACATTAAAACTCAATAAGACCAAAGAGATAAGATGGCGATAATGATTTTCCTTGCAGGTCTCAGTTCTCAATTTGATACTGCCAAATCATAAATCTTGTCAAGCTCAGAGCTTTCCTCTCTTCAAGAAATGTTTGCTAGAGTCCTTCGAACTGAGAATAATACTCCTACTCCACCAGGACCACCTTCCAGTGCTCTTATCAGCAATATGCCAAACGTAATAATTGAGGTTGGGGCCTAAGTAATAGAGAAAATCGAGGCCCAAACTTTGGGGGAGTGGTTTGTCGATACTGTCATAAACCAGGTCATACTAAATGGAATTGTAAGGCATTACAGAATAAAAATTGGCTGAATCCTTCAACTTGTGTAGCTATTATACCCAGCTCATCCTTTAGTTCACACATCACTATTTATGCAGAATAGTTTGCAAAATTCACTGAGTTTCAAAAAGCACAAAAGCACTCCTCTTCCCTTATCACTGCAATTGCAAAATTAGGTAATTCTCATGCATGTCTTTTCTCCTTTTCATCCAATTGAATCATTGATTCTGGGGCTACTAATCATATGACAAGTAACCCTAGCCTCTTTTCCACTTTTCATTCACAAAATTCTAATACTCATGTCACATCAGCTGATGGTTCTTCCTCAAAAGTTCTTGGCTCTAGAACAATCCTTCTTACTTCCTCACTTTTGTTATCATCTGTGTTAAGTTTGCCAAAATTTTCTTTTAATCTAATTTTTATCAGTAAAATTACTTGTGCATTACAGTGTTGTGCAACTTTTTAACCTGATTATTGTGTGTTTCAGGATCTTAAGATGAAGCAGATTCTTGGTAAAGGTATGAATCAGGAGGTCTTTATGTCTTGGATACTCCAGTACTGAGGTCTGTTGCATGTTCCAGTGCTTTACAACCATCTGTGATTTATGGTCGATTGGGTCATCCCTCTTTGTCTTAATTAAAATAGTTATATCCTTCATTTCAAAATATTTTAACTTTAGAATGTGAGTCCTGTCAATTTGCCAAACTTCATCATTTGCCCTCTAGTCCTCGAGTCAATAAAAGAGCCAGTTTTCCTTTTGAATTAGTTCATTTTGATGTTTGGGGTCCATGTTCATTGGTGTCCAAAAATAGTTTTAAATACTTTATCACTTTTATTGATGATTATTCCCGTATAACTTGGCTTTATCAAATGCAAAATCGGTCTGAATTATTTTCGCATTTTTTTGGTTTTTGTATGAAATGAACACATAATTTAACACTATAATTCACTTCTTGTGAAGTGATAATGCCAAGGAATACACTTCTTATGAATTCCAAAATTATATGACTAAGCATGGAATACTTCATCAAACATCCTGTGTTGACACACCTTCCCAGAATGGAGTGGCAGAAAGGAAAAACAGACACCTCCTTGAAATAGCTAGAGCCCTCTTATTCGAAATAAAAGTCCCTAAACATTTTTGGGTAGATGCTATAGTTACAACCTGTTTTTGATCAACCACTTACCATCATCTATTTTGCACGGTAAGATCCCATATACAATTCTTTTTCCATCTAAACCATTGTATCCTATTGAACCTCATGTCTTTGGCAGTATATGTTTTGTTCATGATGATCGTCTTGGTCTCACCAAACTTGATTCCAAATCACTTAAGTGTGTATTCTTAGGATATTCTCGTACTCAAAAAGGCTATCGATGTTTTTGTCCAAATCTTAACAAATATCTTGATGTTACATTTTTTGAAGACACCCCATTTTTCTCTTCTTCATATACTCCTACCTCGCACGGGGCCGATGATGATTTTCTAGTTTATACAGCCCACTCACATATTGTGTCTTCTTCTCCTCCACATCGTAGACCTTCTATCTTGCAGGTATATTCAAGACGACAACCACCTCCTAACTTATGCCCATCACTAAAATGTTCTTCTTCATCAGATCCAGAGACCAGTGATCTTGACATTCCCATTGCCCTTCATAAAGGTAAACGTCAATGTACCTATCCAATTTCTTCTTTTGTGTCCTATGATCAACTATCTCGTGCTTCCTATACTTTTATTACCTCTTTAGATTCTTCAACATTACCTAAATCTGTTCATGTTGCCTTATCTCATCCTGGTTGGCGCAATGCTATGATAGAGGAAATGAGTACTTTAGATGCTAATGGTACTTAGGAATTTGTCAACTTGCCTGCAAGAAAGAAAGCTATTGGATGTAAATGGGTATTTATTATTAAAGTTAATGTTGATGGGTCTGTCATACGTCTTAAAGCTCATCTAGCAACTAAAGGGTTTGCCCAAACTTATGGGGTCGATTACTCTGACACTTTCTCTCCTATGGCTAAGCCTACCTCAATTCGCCTTTTTATTTCCTTAGCAACTACCCATAATTGGATTCTCCATAAGCTTGATATTAAAAATGCCTTTTCACATGGAGACCTTTCGGAGGACGCATATATGGAGCAACCACCTGGGTTTGTTGCTCTGGGGGAGTCTGGTAAAGTTTGTCGCCTCTGTAAATCACTATATGGATTAAAACAAAGCCCCAGAACTCGGTTTGGAAAATTCAGTAAGGCAGTGGAGTAGTTTGGTCTTAAAAAGAGTCTATCTGATCACCCGATTTTTTATAGAAAGTATGCATCTGGCATCATTCTTTTGGTTGTATATGTAGATGATATAGTTGTTACGACCCGAACCGAAGGTATGTGACCGGCACTAGAGAATGGGGATACATAAAGTAACGGAAACCCATAGTAAGCCTTAGAAAATTTTTTTCACAAAATAAAACAATGTACTTAACAATAAAATCATAATAAATACACAATACTAAAAGCATAAAACAATATTCTTCAAATACAACAATATCTCAAGTCAGATAAAACTAGAATACCTATAATACATTTTCTTGAATTAACTACTACAGTATCTAGAATTCAGTTACACAATATGCAAATCAAATTAACATACATAGTGCAGCCGGTGAAGAACGAACCCGGCACAAACTGTGAATACTAGCAGACTGACTGTGAGGTCCTGAAAAAAAGTTGAGGGGAATCAGACCTCACTAAGTGAATCAATTTTATAAAATGCATGCTGATTTTAAAACCATTTATTTAAACCCTTTTTTTAAAAAAATAAAATGGAATAAAATAATTATAATTATTAAAATCATTTACCTTTCTCGATAATATTTATATAAAATCTCTTTAAAACTTCTTAAATCAATTTAATATGAAATCCTCGTAGGAAAATATATATAAAATAATTATTTTAGTGGAAAACCCGGTAGAACACCTAAACCATTACTCCAATAGCCTTTCGGCTCTCTTTAATCCAAGTGACTGTCGTCACGAGAGCAAGCTTAACCGAGTTACTGCCACAATCATTTCACTTATTCCATATTGATGTCCCAAGAGCAAGCTCAACCGAGCTACATCCTTTTTTTTTCCTGGCCCGAGAGCACTAGCTACACCGAGCTCAATTCACATTTTAAACATATATTGAGATCTTACCCGTGCGCACGTGGTTCTAGTCACGTTCTGCCATTATCTCTAAATCAATTTGAATTATAAATAATAAAATAAAATAAATAAATCACTAAATAATGAATAAATAAACGATTAAATAAATAAATAAAATATAACGAAATAATTTTCCTTTAAACATACTTCATAAATATAGAAGAAATGATCATGCATGTGGCAATATAAATATATTCATAAATCATTCATATAATCATTTCTTTATTATTTTTTTATTTACTTGAAAATATGCTGAAAACACGTGCAACACACAGTTCATAAAATTAACTCACAGGTTGAGCGTGCCCGACGACGCGTTCTCTGCTGCCCTGGTACTACAACTCGAGTCCCGGAGTTCTCTATAATAAATAATATTTATTTAAAATATGCTCATAAAATAAAATAAATAAATTCATAAAAATTCTCGGAATTATGAAAACTATAGGATTGACGAAACTGACTCGACCAAAGACACAACTCAACTAAAACTAAAAATTCGACACAGGTCGATATCACGTTTTACGAGGAATCTACAAAAAATTCGGCAGGGTCTCTTCTGTAAAACAGACATCTTTTTGCTAAAAGTAGAGTAGTTCCTGCATGAAAACACACTTCGAATATTCTCACAACACCAAATCTCAGGTTGGGTCCCCCCGAACTACACTAAATGCCCAACCGAGAACCAATTTCACAACAACCAATAACATAATATAATTTTCAATAAACCGCCAAAAATCATAAAAATCTCGTTAAAATACCACAAATTAATTTATTTCCACAATGAAACATAAAACATATTTATTTTCAAATAAATAGTAAAATTATAGTTTATACTTAAATTTTCGTCAATAAACATTCATAATTCAAATCTTACAATTAAATTAATATTAATTGCAAATAACCATTTAAGCTCAAAAATAATAAATAAACTTATTATTCACATATTTTTCCAAAAATTACTAATAATTAGCTAAAAATAGGAAATAATTCATAAAAATTATTTTACTACTATTTATTACTCAAATATTATCTAAAACATAATAATTAACAATAATTTCAACTAAAATATAAAAATTACTAATTTATACTAATTTTTCCAAAAATTCAATTTTCACATAAACATTCAAAAAATTATAATAAAAATTCTACTCATAATTTTAATAAAATTTCTTCAAGAAATTTGCTAAAAATAATCAGTAGAATTTATTAAAAATATAAAATTTTCCCGAACCCGGAACAGTGCCATGAATAGTAACAGAGGCTTGGGAATAGTGGATTTTCAAAAATAATTTCAGAAAAATAAATAAATACTATCAATGGATAGCTCACAACCTCAACATCAAATAATCCTAAAGCACCTATACCAAATAAAATTATAATCAAACTTAATCTAACAAATTAACCT